>RJWJ010002606.1:0-98195 GCA_004363605.1 Indri indri | reverse complement strand
AAGTGTTCAAACAGGGGGCCGCAAAAGATGCAATGGCATCTGCTGTTTTCCTGTGGTCTCTTTAGTGTCATTTGATCTAGTAACTATGCACATACACTACCAACCTAAATATAAAATGAATGGGTTGGTTCTGTGGTCTCCTCTGCCTACACCAGCTTAGGTGCACCCACCTCTTCTTAACATCCACCTCTTCCGCTGCTGCTGATTTAGCTCATCCCATATCCCAGCTGCAATGACCAACAGGCCGGAACACAGGTACAACTGGGCAGCTCTTCCCAGCCTGCCTGGTTCTGATCTTGGCTTTGAAGCCAACATTCAAGTCAAGTCAAATCAAACCAAATCAGCAAATGCTCATTGTGCACCCACCGTGAGGTGTGCAAGGGAGTGTCAGTAAACTCATGCTTGACACGCAAGGAGGCACAGTCACAGCTGAACAGGACACACCTTTGAAAGGCAAACATCCGGAGGCAAGAGCGCGTGTCTCCATGAGGCCTTCAGAGAGCACACTGGGCATGAGAGCTGCCCGCTGCACAGCCGGGCAGACATTAGAGAGCGTCTGGCCCTTCCTCCTCATTCGACAAAAGAGGAAAGTGAGGCCCAGACGGGTCCGTGCCTAGCACCCAGCCTGCTCAAGCTCTCTGGGGCACGGGGTGAGTGGACTGCAGAGAAGTGGACCCGGAAGCGTTCACCCAGTTCAGAGGCAAGAACAGGCCCCGAAGGCGGCGATGGCTGCGGAGCACCCCTGCGGGGAAGGCTGAGTGGGGCCTTGGAAAATGAGCAGCAAAAGAGGGGCCTTCAGAAGGAGGAGACGTGACTTCTGAAAACAGCAGCACTTTGCTCCGGTAAGGAAGCCCGCCCAAGTTGGACACCTCACCACTGCAGGGGCACAGCTGGTGTCCTGGGAGCCAGAGCCGAGTGGGCAGACTCTGCCCCTGCTCCAGCCATGGCCCTGTCTGCATAGGAGCTGCGGTTCCACCTCCCAAACACCTGACAGACCCCCCTCTGTTACCTGTTGCCACCGCCACCTCCACCTGGCCCAGGACACCTTCCCTTTCTCCTGAACTGTGAAGCTCTTTAAGCAGGTCTCCTTGGAAACCTCTCTGACCTCTTGCAATCAGTCTTAAAACTGCGGCCAGAGTGATGTTGTGATGTTTAAAATAAGCAAACACATATGACGACACCAGTGATTTGCTTAAACCCTTTAGTGAATAAAAACAAACAAACAAAAAAAACAAAACAAATAGAACAGACAAAATACCCTCCTTGTGAACAAGGTACACTGTTCTGTCTGGTCCATCACTTCCCCTTCCCTGCCCCCAACCCTCACCCTCCTGGGCACCATTCCCCTCTCCTCCAGCTACACACCTTCCAGTCTTTCCTGATCACCCTGCTCCTCCCTGCCATTGGGCCTTTGCACGTGCTGTTTAAGAGTCGTGTTCTCAACAAAACACTTGACCACCCCTGAGTAGGCTAGGCACCTGGGTGGACCTTGTCCAGTTGTACACTCAGGTATCTTCTCCAATTACTGGCTACCTCTCAGACAGGCTGTGTCCTATAAGAACAAGAAGAATTTCTTTTTCTCATGACAGTCATAACAACTCTTAGCTCACTATCAATTACTTAGCTAATCACTTAGATAATATTTTATGAACGAATCAATGATTCTGAGACAGATTTGTTTTTAATTAATGAACAAGCCATTACTGAGAATGCCCCCTCTATGCCCAGCCCTTTGCTAAATAGTGTGCATGTAAGCAAAGAGAAGACACGGTTTGGTTTTGTGATGCAGTGTCAAAACAAGGAAGAGAAAACTGCATATTCCTATCTGTAAAAGTCTGCACCTGCACCTCAAAATAAAATCACACATTGCCCATGCTTCCCCCGCCTAGAAAGCACGGCTCCCGTCTGAAAGGCAGACTCTCTCTAGGTGGATCCCAATTTGTGATTTATGACCTGGCCACTACAGCTGGTGACTAATTCTAGAAGATGGATGGCCTGTGTTTCCGCATCCTCTGGTGCCGTCTCCTAATCAAAGGGGGCTCAGCAGGGCGGTGAGTGGTAAGCCCTGCAGTGATCCTTCTGAAGCCACGTAGGAAACTAAGAGGACTTCGCAGGTCAGGCTTCCTGAGGAGACTGGAAACCCCTGCAGACACCAGTGTCTGCGGCAGCCAGTGTCTGGGAGCTGTGCCAGGTGAGCATGGAGACCCCAACCTCGAGCAGCAGACTGGCACAGTGTACGAGAGTCACCAATGGTGGTTCAAGGTTAAAGGTTCGGACCCACCTGGGCACACATCTTTGCCCAATATGTGACCTCGGATATGTTTTTTTCCATCTCAGCCTGAGTTTCTTCACTTATAAAATTGACGTGCAAATCGGCCTGTCATACTAAGAAGTGAGATTATCCGCATAAGCGCACAGGGAAGGGCCTGGGCCAGAGCAGCCCTTGCTCAGTGCCAAAACCCGCAGTTGGGAGCTGGCTGGGTTCCAGTGCAGGCTGGGTCATGTCCTAACTGTGACCTCATGCAAGTCTCCGGGTATAACTGGGCTGTGGGGATTCACAGCGTCTTAGAGGTGGCAGTGGAGAGGGGTGGCAGGTTCGAAACTCACTGAAAGATCAATAACAAAAGTTCCCGTGTCCACAACCCCATGTCCACGGTGAGTGCCTCAGACACCATGCACATGGCAGGTAAAGTCCCCAGTGGGAAGCCCGCACCAGGACGGGTTCCTACTTGGGTCTGGGTTGTTTAACTGTTGTCAACTAAGGACAGCCCTGAGAAATGCACCTGCTGCCTCAGCCCAGGTCACAAAGGGAGGGAGATCCCGGGGCTGGAGGGGCGGCTCGGCAGCACCGCCGCCCCGGGCAGCATGGTCGCCACGCCCGCCTTGACTCCGCCTCCTCCACGGCACGGCCCCACCCTCTGGAAGTGCCTCGCCTCCTGCAAACCTCGCCAAGTGCCTGCTCTCCTCCCTCCTGCCCAGGGCTCATCTCTCCTGGTGGGACTGAGTGCACACAGCTGATTGCCGGCCTGGCAGGAGCTGCTGGGAAGCATAGAAAGTGGGTCAGCTCATCAGAGTCCTTTGTCCCAGGGGAGTACATGTCCAAGCAGGAGAAAAATATGTTAATTTAGCCAGGAAAAAATGTGTCTGTCAATGAATCATGGTTGCAAAGGAGTTTTAATTAAGTCACTCATGTATTCATGCATGTATTAACTCGTGCATTCACTCATTGAACACACACAGCTGGAAAGCGCCAGACCCACACAGGACACTGGAGATGGCAGACCGGAGGGAGGGCTATGAGACCACAGGGAGCAAAAGGAGTGACCTCGGTTTGCATTCGCTCTGCCGCTTACTCACTGAGCAGCCTGAAAGGAGCTACTTAGCATCTCTGAGCCTCGGTTTCTTCATCTGCAAAGTGGGCGTGACAGCAGCTCCCACGGGGTGCCCCAAGGGAAACAGAGGCTGGTATCGCCGTTACCATTGTCGTCGGCGTCCTTACCGTTATCACCAGTGTTGCTGTTACTAGGCTAAAGAAATATCAGACTGGCCTTAAGGAAACCGAAACAGAAAAGAAAAAAGAAAAGAAAAGAACAAGGCTGATCTGGCATTTGCTATTATTTCACAGAACTTCTTCTTTCTAGGATGAAAGAGAAGAATGTAAAGTTCAGTCCGGGGACGCTCACGGTGGAGACGTGGTGGCTGGAGGACCGCGCATGCGCGCTGCCCGCTCTCCCGGAATTTCCGTGATTCCTTCCCACAGTCTGGGACTCGCCCCAGCCCACTGTTGGCAACGGGGGGCAGAACACCGAGCACGTGCTGCACAGTCTGTGCATTTGGGCCTCACGAATCCACTCCACACAGAAGAGCAAACAGGAAGCACCACGTGCCCGGTTTACCGGTGCAGACCCCAGACTGGGGAGGCGCGCGCCTTCCGCGGATCAGCCCGTGGGCTCCAGGCACGACTCTCACCCCGGCCGCTGGGCTGGAGCCCTGGACACTCTGCTGCGACGCCACAGGGCGGCTCCCGCACCTGGTTCCCACACCTGTCAGGAGCCATGGCCATCGATGCACTACCGCTTATTACTCAGCTTTGTGGTCCTGAGAAAATAAAATTTAGCAGGCCTCTGGAGACTAACCCCTTCACGCAGTCAGGAGGCTGAAAAAACAGTTGGAATCAGAGTGCTCCACACTGAGAATAAATCGCACAAAGGCAAGTGTGCCCAGGGATATGGAAACAAGATGACAGCTCATCTCCTACACTGGGCCCCGATTCAGCACACAGACACATTTTTAAAATAACGTCGCTAATATACCAGTGAAGTCAGACCACCTTTGGGTGCTCATTATATGCCAGGTATTACACCAGCATTTTTAATCCATTATATTAGGTAACACAACAACCCTGTGAGTCCTTCCCGTCATTTTATAATTGAGGGCACAGAAGGATCAAAGACGTTGAGCAACGTGTCCAAAGCCACATAGCTGGTGGAGCCAGTGTTTGATCATGGAGCTTCTCGCACCAAAGCAGGCTCTTCCAACCGAACCAGCTGCTTCTCCAGTGTGGGTTCTCCCACGGTGGCCATTCTGTTTCATGGGGAAGTGACAGGGGGCTGTGTATAGTATAGTATATTATATTTTGAAAAGGCACTTCCTGACCCAAAACACAGAGGTGACCCCTCTTACACGAATTAATAGTATTATGATTATGAACTTACCCACCACTGGTTTGCAGTGTTTGTTTGGGCAGAAATGGTGCTTAGAAAACGTCTAACAAAGAGATGTCATTTGATGTCTGTAGGAAGGGCCTGGTACTCCGTAATTCTGGCTGTTGCCTGAAACCTGCTCTTTCATGTTTTTTTTTTTTTTTATTTCACTAAAAAGTATGATGAACCCTATTTTAAAGTATTTAAAATTTAATCCAGCCATACGTTACTGCCTAAGAATGGGCTATCTTCCAAGTTCAATGTGTGAATCAGTATTGTGCAGGTGAAAGGACTGTCCTCGTGCTAGATCTGATTTAATATGAACAAAATGCTGTGGGGCAGGTGCGATAGCCCCATTTTACAGATGAGGACATTAGACTTGCAGGGGTGGAATATCTTCCAAAAGACCTCATGTTTCATTAAATAATGGATTTGAATTTGAACCCAGGACAGACTGTTTCCACTACCACACAACCTGCCTTCCTACATACCTGTTTTCCCTTTATCAGGAATTCCCCATAAAGTGCCAAGGCCATGATATTTTGTAAGTATCATTAACTTGACCCAGCTCAGAATCCTGAATTTTGCTTGGCCACTATGATGGTGATACACCTGGCCACACCTACTGAGGAACCTCTGGAGAGGCCGTCGGGGGGAGGTGGGAGCCCCTCATCTGTCAAGTCCCAGAGAACAACAAACACCAGCAGCCTCGCTTTTGCTAAAATCTCAAGAATGTGTGTCCATCAGCAGGTTTTCTGGGCTGCAGGCTGGAGCCAGGACACCCCTCATCGTCATCACAGGGCTGTCCCTTCTTTGCCTCCCCCAGCTCGGGTTTCAAAGCTTTTGCCCCCAGGGGCGCAGACTTCCAGCCTCGCAGTCTCTTCCTTTCTGCTTTCATTTGGGCTCAGCATGGGGCAGAGTCCAACTGAGGCCACCTTGATTATCCAGGTGTTGACTGCCATCTGGAAGCCCACCGAGATGGCTAACTAGTAGAAAGGAGAGCTTTATTGGTGATATCAGTTTGCAAAAGAGGTAGAAAGAGTCTCTGGAGTGTGCCAAAGGTAACCTCTCTTTAAAGAGGAAAAAGACAGGTGGGTTTTCATGCCTGGTAGGGACTGTATTGCACAAGGGGTCATACAGGTTCGCAGGTGTGGGGAAAAGAAATACACATGGATGAGGGTAGTTGAGAACATACATGTAACAAACATCCCATATTCGCTCTGGGGTGGGTTTTAACATTAAAATAGGTGGAGTTTGGCTCTTTACATCAAAAGGTGAACTACAGAACACAAAGGCAGTTTGGGCGCGGCCTCTATAACCTGGCTGAAACTGCTTGTTAGGAAGCACAAGCAAGTAAGGTTTGCAACTGCCTATTGGAAAAGAGTGTTTCTAAGACCAGTCCTCTGTCCAATCAGAGTTGTGCCAGTCAGGGTTGTAAATCAGAGTTAGGAGGGACTGATAATTTGCCCAGTGGCTCCTATTGCTAGGGAGTTTAGCAAGAGCCTGATTTTTCTTTTAGCCATAGGAATTTAGGAAGCTGCCATGCCAGCCGAGCCCTGAACCCTGGACCTATAGTTAACTTCTGCTTCCTTAATCTTCAGGCTCATCTTATTTGATAAAGGGGCATCTATTCTGATCTCTCTGATCACATGACTATTACCCCAGACTGGGTGCTTTGCCTACTGCCCAGGGGGAGCCACCGAGGCAGCAGGGGCTGCAGCAGAGAAAGAGCTTGATATCGCAAGGTGCCAAGCGAGGAGATGGGAGAAATTTCTCAAATCCGTCTCCCTGAAAATTTGCTGGCTAAGGTTTTTGAAGGTGGTTTGGCAGACAAAGGGCTAGGCAAGTGGGTTGGCTGACTGGCTGAGGATGAACTCATAGGGCTGCGAAGCCAAATTGGTCTTCTTGGCTGAGGCAGTTCCTGGGTAGAGGGCAGCAGAACCTGTTAAGTCAGTTTCCCTGCATGGCCACTGTCCAGTTGATGTCACTTGGTGTCCCTGAATATAGAGTCTGGAAGATATCTCAAAGACCAGGCTTAGATTTTATAATCGTGATGTTATCCATAAAAGCGACTGGGAAAGTCACAAATCCTGTACCAGTCAAGGAGACCTGACTCTTAGCAGTGAGCAGTTACAGAAAGGCCAGGTATGAAGCAATTGCTGGTTGACTTTAGCAATGGCTGTGTTTCCACAGAGATCAGACTCTTACCGTGGTGCTTGCCTTACAGCCTTACCTCACTTAAATATAGGCCATTTCATGACCATCACTACTGCTTCCTGTCCCGGGACATGGACTGACACAGACTCAGCAATTCCCATTTATGGGGAGCCCTAGTGATCACTGATTGCCCTTCAACAGAATTACCTACACTTCCATTTCCCCCAACCCCTACAAAAAAAGGTTATGTAAGTATTTGGGCCCCATGGGGATATTGGGTAATCACTCTGTGATTCTCCCATGTACAGGGTAATAATAAAATTTGTATGCCTTTCCCACAATTAATCTGCTTTTCGTAAGTTGATTTTTTCAGCACAACTTCCCAGGGCAAAAGTGAAGTTGTTGCTTCACCCTGATGCTTGGCCATGTAGACAAGCATCAGACCCAACTACAGCCTAAAGAGAAGCACAGTCTAAGGCGGGGGTCTGAGTCAGCACAAGCTGCTGTAACAAAACACCATAGTCTGGTGCTTAAACAGAAGACATTTATTTTTTCCTGGAGACTGGAAGTCTGAGATCAGGTGCCAGTGTGTTCAGGCTCTGGGGAGGGCTCTCTTTCTGGCTTGCAGACAGCCACCCTCTCATTGTATCTTCACATGTAGAGAGAGAAAAAGGCAGACAGATCTCTGGAGTCTCTTCTTGGAAAGGCACTAATCCCACCATGAGGGCCCCACCCTCATGACCTCATCTAATCCTAATTACTTAATAAAGGCTCCATCTCTAAATAGCATCATACTGGGGGTTAGAGCTTCAACGTAAGAACCATGTCCTTCCCACAGGTAAAACACATTCATACCATCACAATAGTCCTAAAAGTCTTAACTCATTCCAGCATCAACTCTAAAGTTTGAGTTCCAAAGTCTCAAATAAGCATCATCTAATCCAGATACAGATGAAACTTGAGGTATGGTTAATCAAGCTGTGAACCTGTGAAACCAAACAAGTTACGTGTTTCCAAAATACGACGTAAGGACAGGCATAGGGTAGACATTCTCATTCCAAGGGAGGAATAGAAAGGAAGGAAAGGCAAGTCCAAAACCTAGCAGGGAAAATTCCATGGAACCCTAAGGCTTGAGAGAGGTGCTCTTTGGCTCTATGTTCTGCCCTCCAGCCCTCCAGGCTAAACACAAAACTGCAATGGCTCAAATTAAAAAAAAAAAAAAAAAACCCTGTCCTAGGGAGTCAATGATTGAGGGTCTGGGCCATCAGGTTGTTTGTCCTTCTGGATCAACAGCTGTTTCTGCACTACCCAACACCCACACATTAAAAATGACCAATTATATCAACTGTATATACCAGCCCATAGCAAGAGGGCCACAGGCATTGTAGAAGAGGACTATGCAGACTGCTCCCAGGAACATCACTGCATAAATGCAAATCCACTCAGGAAACCGCAGAGCCTTGGGGAAGACAGAGAAAGCGTGGAGGAGGAGATCTTACACGCCGACATCCAGCCGCCGGCTCTGTGCCGCTTCTGTTAGACTCACACGCATCTGCACGGTTCATTCCCATTGTCAGCAGCCAGACCCAGGGCTCCCCAAAGACTGGCACCATGCCTTAGTCACCTCCAGGACCACAGTGCCTGGTCCCTCCTCGCAGAGACCCTCTGGGTTAGGAGACATCATTAGCATCTTGTGAACAAAGGACAGGAGACAAACACATTTGAGATGTAGCTCAAGGTCACATAGCCAATAGATGGCTCAGTCAGAAGCCAGAGACATCCAAAAGTACAGTCCTGTGAAAATGGGTGTAAATGTACTGGATTTGGGAAATGTGGTTTACTGAGTCTCTTTCTCTTGTGGTTTGAAGGGGAACATTGGCTTAGAGAGGCTCAAAGAAGCCCTGCAGTAAGGACTCTCTCGACTGTATTTAGTCTAGAGCACTCAACTCCACATGGCCAGTGGCTTCTTCAAATATGCCTTGGAAGACCATGGAGCAAGATCCCGTGTCTCCCCTCTGCAGTGAAAGGATGTTTCTCTGGTCAACGAGCCTGAGGAAAACAGCCCGAGAGCTCACTGACCCGTGGGCGAATCAAAGCCAAGGAGTGGGAAGCAGGTCCGAGCATCCCTGCCCAGAAGCAGAGGCTCAGGACGCAGCCGTAAGCCACATGCGAGTGTTAAAATTTAAATTAAGTGAATTAAAATTAAATACAATAAGAACTTCTTCGTCACACCAGCTGCATGTCAAGTTTATGAAGCCATATGCAGCTATGCGTACTGGGAAGATTCTTCCCTGGACCAGCTCTACTCAGCCTCCCTCAGCTCTTTTTCCACTAGACCTCTGTGCTCATCTCTGCACTGTCTGATTGTAGAAAGAACCCTGCTCAGTGAGTTTACCCCGAATGCCCCAGCCTTGCTCTCTGACCACCCAGGCACCTGCTGTACCTGATCAGTCACCTGCTACACCCCACGGGCTCCTCCTCCCCCACCGTCCCGCAGTGGGTGTCTGGTCACCCTGGCCTGTCTTCACCAAGAATCCTGTTGGGTCGGTTCAGACAAAACCTCCTCACCCTCGTGAACGAAAATAAAACCTTAAGCCCCCCAGCTGACTAAATGGACCCCTTCTTGGCCAACGGGGCCCCAGAAAAACCTTAAAGCTGAGCTGCTGGCCATGAGGAGAAGGGAGGTGGACACACCTAGTTAGGCCCTGTCCCTTCTGGAGTTATTCTTTGTAACAATAAGGTACAAAATCATTAACAGGCCTGAAGCCATTTAAGGCAAAGGTTAAACCACACCTGCTAGCCGTCAATTTGCTTAATAGATCGCTCAAGGCTGGGTACATATCCCCTAGACATCCAGGATACATCCGGTGGCCAGTCTCTGATTAACAGACTTCTTTATCTTAACTTAAAACATTCCAAGCCTTTAGACAAAGCTTCATTTCTTGAACCAATTACAAATCAAAGAATCTTTAAACCCACTTATAATCTGTAAGCTCCCGCTTTGAGATCTCCCACCTTTTCAGGCCAAACCAATATACACCTTCCATGTATTGATTTATGACTGTGTGCAATTCCTGTACCCCTGAAATGTACAAAACCGAACTGTAACCCAGCCACAGCGAGTCCACTCACTCAAGGCTCTTGGGCGTGGCTCTCCAGCCACAGTCTCATATACTCAGCTCAGAATCACCCTCTCTAAATTATTTTACAGAGTTTGGGTTCTTTTCTGTTGACAACCTAATGTTTCCTTTTAGTCATTTTCCATCCACTGACCCCCACCCCAATCCTTGGCGGTAAATTGCCACTTTTCCTTGTTTTCAGAGCTGAAGCAACCTCTCTCCCTACCCTCCCTGCAAAACCCACGGCAGTGGTCCCTGCACCTACCACAATGCCTCCCCTGGGGTAAAGTGAGAGAGAGAGAACGTTGTCACAGCGGCTTTTTAAAGGGCAGGGCCGGAAACTCAGGTTTTTGGGAAGCAGAAATCCCATGGTAGAATCAGCCCCACTGACCTGCAGTTGTCAGGATTCCAGGTTATTCTTTGTGGAGGACCAAGATATCCTCCCTGGTCTACAGCCATGGAAAGGGTCCTAAATGCTGGCTATTTTCACACCTGAAAATGGGCCTATTGCTTGCACTTTCTTACCTCTTAAAACTGTAACAGGAATAGAATATGCTTGTCTACACAGAAGCAATTCAGCTCCATATAGTATCCTCCTGACCAGAACTCAAAAGCATCATTATGTCCCTCCAGACACTGTGCTTCCTCCACATTTAGAAACATGAATATTCAGATATCCACACCATCTCTTTCAAATGAAGACCTACATTTATATGTAATGACTCTAAAAATCCTACTGCTTTTTACTGGCTCCATTATCAAAATGATGCTCTTAAAGCTATCTTGCCCACCACTGCCACACACATTTTCCTAAGACACCAATTTTTCCATGCCCACCCCTGCTCAAGAGCCTCCACTGGCTCCCCACTGCGTCTAATTCCCACTCCTCACTCCGGCTGGCCAGCCAGCCTCTCCCACCCTCGCCATCCCTGTTCCCCCTCCCCGGCTCCTCTGGGAGCCAGCACGGTGGAGCGCATAGCCGTGGCCATCTGCTCGGGAGGGTGACAATGAGCAGGAGCTAGGACCTCAGTACAGGAGGGAAGCTGAGGCCCTGGCCCCACCCCGTGCCGTTGCCCTCAGCCCCCTGCCTCCCAGTCACACCCTGCCCATGTGACACTGTCCCAATGCCTCAAGCTGCAGAAGAGTGGGCCTGGGAACAGGAAGCCCGAAGGTAAGAAGGCTGTGTTTTTCTGGATGTTTCCTTTCAGGGCTTCTCATCAAAACACAAGTCTGCCCGGACACCAGCCTTCAGGGGGAAGCATGTCCTCCCCTGCCCTGGATGGCACCCTCAGGTCAATACCCGACCTTCCCTTTGTCCACGCCCCTTGCCTCTGTTTAATGCTTCAGTGAAATCTCTTGGCCTCCTGGATGAAGCTGCAGCCCCCAGCCTGGCATTCGAGGCTCTCTGTGACCTCTCTGCACAGGTTCATCTCCACCACTTCATGTGCTTAAAGTGTCAGCAAGGCTGGGACTGACGCGTGGTCCTCTGGTGGCCACAGTCCCTAGCACTCTACCCTTTCCTGAAGTCCACGAGGCTCTCCCCCTCTGCCTCCAGCTGCAAGGCCTTGCGTTGGCTTCATTTCAGACCCAGAATGAAAATCCGTCTCCTCGCGATGCCCTCGCAGCGGGGCCTCCTCAGTCTCACGCTGTGCCACTCACCAGCCCCTAGGTCGCGAGGCTACCCCCACACTGACCTCTTTGTCCTTGACCGAGCTAAGCTCCTTACGGCCTTACAGCCGTGGCACTGCCTGCGGAGGGCGCTCTGCCCGTCCCTCTCGGACTGGGAATCACGGCTTGCCGTCGTTAGTCGATCGTGTGCTTTCCTCATTGGGTGTCAACCAGTTTCAGGAGAGCTGGGCTGGGCCGTGGGGTGGGGACCCTGCGGCCTCGGGGCCACATGTGGCCTCTGGACCCTGAGTGCAGCCTGTAGACTGAATCCAAATCCTTTTAATGAAGGGATTTGTTCTGTGAAGTTTGGATTCGGCCGAGGGGCCGCACTTGGGGATCTGGAGGGCTGCATGTGGCCGCGAGGCCGCAGGTTCCACCGCTGCGAGGTGGCAGACACGCTGGCACCCTCCACCGATGCGGGCGGTAAAGGAAGGGGCTGCCTCAAAAGTAGCAAATAGCCCGTTCTTAATTTCCTTTATTCATTTATTGCATAATAGCCAAGACTCCTGCACTTGTACCAGCTAAAACCGTCATCATGCCACCTATTTACCTTTGCCCCTGGACCGTGCGTCCCCCGAAGATGAGCAGCATCCGGGCGCTCCGGTTCCCGGCTGCATGGAGCTCGGCACAGCAGAGACACACACAGCGGCGGAGAGCACGTGCGTGAGCCGTAAAGGTACCAGCAACACGCCAGGTACTGAGAAAAGTGGCATACTTTGGCAAGGGTGAAAAGGGAAAAAGGGATGAATAAATAAATCTAACACATTAAAAATGTAAAAAAGCATGTAATTATATGTCGTGAAAACTTTTCAGATACTGTAGTAGTGATGAACACAGCAAAGCAGACAAAAGATACACACTGATGGGTCCCTTCAGACACAGTTCAAAAACAGGCAAATCACCCGCGGTGTTTAAACTGGAAGGTGTCACCACCTGTAGAGGGCACATGAGGGTGCTTCTGTGAGGCTGACAGTGTTGGGCTTCTCCATCTGGGTCCTGGTTACAATGGGGTACAAACCCTGTGAAAATTCACTGACCTGTGTGCTTATCAGAATTTAGGTTATACTCCAGTAAGAAGTGCAAAGAAGTGAAGGTAAAATAAAAAAAATGTTCAGATTAACAAAAAGTGAAAGACTGTGTTCCCAGCATGCCTACTCTAAGGGTGCTCCATAGGCAGAAGGAAAATGTCCAGAGACAGAAGCTCAGTTTATTGATTATATTTTTGCATAAAAAAGCTAATATCTCAGTGGCTTGCAATCACAAGTATTTATCACACACCAGCAGTGATGGCATAGGAGTACATAGCCCTCACACGAAGCATGTTCATTCTCATGCAAGGGGTAAAGAGTGCCATGTTGTGGAATCAGCTTACACATCTGTGGGGACCAGCGGAGCAAGTCCAAATGCACTGAGAAGGCAACCAGGATGGTAAGTTCACGGCAGGCCTGAGGCTCCCATCCACAGCCGAAGTTTCTCCTCTCTCCTGGGGAAACCTCAGCCCTGCTTTTAAAGCCTTCCAACAGATTCAACCAAACCCACCCAGATTATCCAGGATAATCTTACTGTCCATCAGTCAGGGCTTTAATTACGTCTGCAAAATTCTTTCCCAACAATAAGTAGATTAGCATTTGATTGAATAACTGGGGATTGTAGCCTAGCCAAGGGGGCACGTCAACAAAGCCAACATGAAGAACCAAGGAAAGAAAGAGCCATTCATGGATTGGAAGACACAATGTCATTTCTCCTCAAATGTAAGTCCAATGAAATTTTAATCAATATACCTGCAGGATTTTTGTAGAATTACACTTTAATTCTAGAATTCATACAGAACTTAAATGGCCATGAATAGCTAAGATGATCCAGAAAAAGGACAAATTGGAGGACTAAAACTACCAGATAGCCAGATTACAACAGAGTCACGATAGGGGAATGCAGCATGGTATGGGTAGATAAACAGACAATGAACCAGAAAACAGTGAAGGATAGATGAATACATGGATAATTAATGTACAACAAGGAATCCTAGCAAGATGGTAAACTTTCAATAAATTGTGAAGGATCAATTGAATATTTATACTTATACTTCACATTATACATAGGTATATTATAAGTCTAAATGTAAAATGTAAATAATAGTAAAAATTACACCACTTCTAGAATATAACAAAAGAAAATAGCTTCATGAGCTTCAGGTAAGCAAAGAATTTCTAAATAAGAGTCAAAGATATTAAACATAATGGAAAAGACTGAGAAAACTGGATTTCATTAAGATTAAGAAATTTAAGTCATTAAAAGAAACCAATAAGAGAGTAAAAACTCAAGTCACAAAATAAGAAAAGATCTTTGTAACACATATAATTAAAAATGGCCTATATATATAATAAAGAAAGAATTCCTAAACTTTAGAAAAGACAGGTAAACCCATCCAAATGGGCAATAAACTTAAACAAACAATTCTTTTAAAAGAATAAGAAAAAGCAATAAAGTACACAAAAAGTGTTCACTATGACTTATTCTCAAGAAAAAGCAAATCGAAACCATTATGACTCACCCATGTACACCAATTAGGAAGCCAGAATTGAGCAAGACTGGTCCTCCCAGGGTCGGCTAGGATGCGGAGCAGCCAGCTCTCAAACAGCCTGTCGGGAGTGTGATTCTACACGATGCCAGAAACTGGCTGGGCAACGTCTGCTACACCTGAACACGCATGCGCCCTGCAGCTCAGCAACTTGACTCCTCGGTACGCACTCCCTGAAAGGCACTCAAGTGCTGAAAGACGTGCCACGAATGATCACAGCAGCATTATTCCCAGTAGCTCCAAACTGCAAGCTACCCAAATAACCATTAGCAGTAGAATGGGTAGATAAAGTCATAAGGCAAACAATTAAATAATATAAATTTGAATGAACTACAGCTATATGGAGATATCTCGCTATAAAATATGGGATTATATATCCCAATCTATATAATGTTGAGGAAAAAACACAGACAATCTATTGTTTCATTTACATAACATTTACAAAGTTAAAACTAATCCATGGTGTTAAAAACAGAATAGTTGTTCCCTTTGAGGAAAAGAGAAGTTGAGATCAGGATGGGTCATGCAGACGGCATCCAAGGTGGTGCAGTCGTCTGCTTCATGGCCAGAGCACTTGTGCTCACTCGGGTTTACTTTCATTTACTCGATAATTACATCGAGATAATTTTAGATTCAAATGTATTTTTAAGAAATAATGCAGAGATCTCATATTCCTCTCACTGAGTTTCCCCTCATGGTAACGTCTTGCAAAGCAACACTACAATACAATGTAACAACCTGAATACTGACATGGATACAATTCCAGTTCAGATTTTTCTCAATTTATTTGTACTCTGGGTGTTTGTGCGTATGTAGTTCTATGCAATCTCATCACATCTATAGGTTTTTGTATCCACCGCATCAGTCTAGACACAGAACAGTTCCACCGGCACAGGAGCCTTCGTGTTTCCCATTCATGAACCGAGCCCCTGCCCTCCCCTCAATCACCCTAACCCCTGGCAACCATTACCATGTTCTCCCCTCTAAATTCAGTCATTTTGAATAGGCTACATAAATGAAATCATACAGGTAACCTTGTGGGATTAGCCTGGAGACTGGGGACTACAAGAGTGTGGTGTCAGCATCTAGCAAGGGTCCTCTCGCTATGTCATAACGCAGCAGGAGGCATCACATAGGCGAGAAAGAGCAAAAGGGGCCGAACTCGTCCTTTTAGAAGAAACCCACTTCCATGACAACAAACTCACTCCTGTAATACTGGCATCAATACAGTCATGAGGGTAGAGCCTTCATGGTCTAATCCCCTCTTAAAGGTTCCACCTGTCAACACTGCTATGATGGCAATTAAGTGTCCAACACACATTTTGGGGAGAACATCCAAACTATAGTGATGTCCAATTGCTCCAACACCATTGGTTGAATTGTTTTTGCACCTTTCTCAAAAATTAGTTGAGAGAGGGACTCATGATGGCTGACTGGAAGCATCTGATGCCTGCCTCCTCCACTTAGAGGAGCCAGAGTAGAGTGTAGACAGTCACACTTTGGGTGCATTATCCAAAACAGAACTCTGGAATTGAACAGAGAAGTGACAGGGGACACCAAAAGCCAGGAAGGAGGGGGTGAGGCAGCCTCCCTGGGATTGGCTGGAGCAAGGAGTGACTTCCTGATGCAGGGAAGGAGTGAGTGAGAGACTTCTAGCAGCCCACATCCCCCACAGAATCATGTACTCCTGGCCATAGCGGAACCCCTCGAGCCTCCCAACCCCTGAAACTAACAAAGAAAGCTGCCAGGAGACTGTGTGACAGAACTGCTCCAGGGAGGGAGCTTGCTCTTGGTCCCACAGCCTTTCTGAGACCTAAGCAGATACAGGAGGGTGCCATTTTCAAAACCAGCCTCTGGCAAACTGCATACTGTCCTGGGACCCAGAGGCAGCAGGACTGGGGTGTTATGAAAACTCAGGCTGTTGCTGCTGGGACAAGGCAGCAAGCCAGGAGCACTTCTACAGCTGAGGCTGGGAAGTGAGCAAGGCATGGGTGGAAGTGGTCAGTGCCAGAACGTGCGCCCTGCCAGGCTCCCAGATAAGGATGCAAGCAGGTCATGAGCTGCACCAGGGAATCGGCTGGAAGCTGGGTGTGGGCTTCTGCAGCCAGGGCCAGGGTGGAGGCAATGCCATCCAGGACTGGGATGTGAAAGGGATGCATGTTCCCCACCTTCTGACCCCAGCTATGGCCACCAGAGGTAACCTCACCCTATTCACTCATGGGGCTGCAGTGCAGCTGCTACAGTCTCTCACCCAAGCACTTACCTGGGCCCTGTAGATTGCCCTACCCCTGCCCACTATGACTGGTGCCTATTCTCACCATTGCGGGCCCTGAGAACAAGCCCACCTAGCCAACTTTATCTCCCTCTCTGAGACAAAGCACATAACCTGGGGTCCTGGGGATTGCCCAAACCAATCCACCACCTTGGGCGCCTGAGCACTACTCCTAGGGGCCTGAGATTGGGTCCCCCAGCTGCTACCACCTCAGCTGGCACCTACTTGGAAGTGCCGCCTGCAGGCCTGAAAAATGGCCTTCCCAGACTATTTCATCCACTGCCAACATTAAAGCACATCACTTGGGACCCAGAGAATCATCCGACCATTGCTACTCCCTTTGCCCATGCCGTATCAGCTGTGAAGGGGCCTGAGAACTCACTCACCCTCCTGATTAACCATTGCCAATACCAGCATCTGAGCAAGCCACCTGGAAGCCCAAGAATTGACCTGCCTGTAACAGCCAACACAGATACCAGCATGCATGGCACTGGGGCACAAAGATAGGCAGGCTCTGCCCATAGCTGCCACCACTCAGGCTTAAGACTGACCTACCTGGCACCCCAGTCCCCACACTCCAGTCCCTAGTCACCACAACCTCCACTAATAAATACCCTACCTCACCAAAGGAAACACAGATACCACTGATGCTATTTACAGCCAAAGAAATCATACAGAGTGTGCACTACTGCATGCACCCAGAGTCAAAGCCAAAGTACCCTACCCCAGCCAACACCATAGCTACATCTTCAGGAAAAAGTCCTCCCCTATGAAAGAAAATTCAAAAATAGGAAGAGGCAATGGTTACACCCAATGCACAGATATCAATCAAGGACACAGGAAACGTGAAAGAGCAAGGAAATATGATACCTCCAAAGAAATAGAATTTCTCAAGCAATAGATTTTAATCAAAATGAAAACTTTAAAATCCTGGATAAAGATCCAAAATACTGATTTTAAAGAAGCTCAATGAGATACAAGAGAATTCAAAAAAACAATACAAAGAAATCAGAGAAAAACAATTCAGGATATGAATGAGAAATTTACCAGAGAGATAGATATTTTTAAAAAGAAACAAATGGAAACTCTGGAACCGAAGAATTCATTGAAGGAAATACAAAATAGATTCTCAAGCTTCAGTGATAGACTAGATCAGACAGGACAAAGAATCTCAGAACTTGAAGACACATCTTTTGAAATAATCAAATCAGACAAACATTTAGGAAAAAAGAATGACCAAAGCTTTAAGGACATTTAGGACAACATGAAGTGACTTAAATTTATGAATTGTCACTATCCTCGAGAGTGAAGAAACAAAGAAAGGAGTAGAAAACCTATTTAACAAAATAATAGATGAAAACTTTCCTAGTCTAGCAAGAGTTTTAGACATTCAAATATGAGAGGCTCACTGATCCCCAGGGAGTTAAAATGCAAAAAGGTCTTCCCCATGGAACATTATAATCAGACCATCTAAAGTCAAAGTTAAAGAGCAAATCCTAAAAACAGCAAGAGAAATGCATCTAGTCATCTGTAAAGGAAATCCCACTGGGTTAACACCAGATTTAGCAGAAACCTTCCAGGACAGAAGAGAATTGGATGATATAATCAAAGAGCTCGGGGCGGAGGCGGGGTGGGGAGGACAAACAACTACCACCCCAGAGTAGTAGATCCAGCAAATTATCATTCATAAATGAAGGAGAAATAGTCATTCCCAAATAGATGCTGAGGAAATTCATTACCACTAGGCTGACCCCAGAAGAAATGCTCAAGGGAATTCTAAACCTGATCTTTACCATCATGAAAACACTTGAAAGTATAAAACATACAGAGGAGGAAGAGAAAGGACTCAAAGAGTATACAGAAATTCACCAAACAACAATGACAAACTATAAGAGAAAAGAAAGGAACAAAAAATATCTATAACAACCAGAAAATAATTAACAATATGACAGGAACAAGGCTTCAAATATCAATAATAACCTTGAATGCAAACAGATTATATTTTCCTCTTAAAAGATATATAATGCCTAAATGGATAAAAAAAAAAATGATCCAACTATATGCTACTTACAAGATACTCACCTTATCAGTACAGACACATAGAGACTGAAAGTGGAAAAAGATAGTCCGTGCAAACAGAAACCAAAAGTGAACAGGAGTAGCTACACTTACATTTATGTCAGATAAAACAGACTTTAAGTCAAGAACAGTAAAAAAATACAAAGAAGGTCATTATATAATTAATGATAAAACAGTCAATACAGCAATAGGATATAAAAATTCTAAATATTAATATGCATGCACCTAACACTGAAGAACTCAGATTCATAAAGCAAATATAACCAGATCTGAAGAGAGTGAAAGACTGCTTTAAAATAATAGTGGGGAAATTCAACACCCACTCTCAGCATTAGAGAAATTATCTAGACAGAAAATCAACAAAGAAACATTGGATTTAAGCTGGACTTTAGACCAAATGGACCTAACAAACATGTACAGAACATTTTATCCAAAAATTGCAGAATATACATCCTATTCATCAGCACACAGAACATTCTCCAGGATAAAATACGATAAGCCACAGAACAAGTCTCAACAAATTTTCAAAAATCAAAATCATATTAACTATCTTGTCAGACCACAATGGAATAAAACTAGAAATCAATATCAAAAGGAACTCTGGAAACTACACAAATATATTTAAATTAAACAGCATGCTCCTGAATGACTATTGGGTCAATAAAGAAATTAAGATAGAATTTTAAAAATTCCTTAAAAAATTAAAAGGGAAACACAACGTAACAAAAACTGTGTGTTATAGCAAAAGCAGTGCTTAGAGGGAAGTTTATAGCATTAAATGTCTACATCAAAAAATAGAAAGATCACAAAGTAACAACCTAACAATGCACTTCAGGGAACCAGAAAGGCAAGAATAAATCAAACCCAAACTGAGCAGAAGAAAAGAAATACTAAAGATAAGAGTAGAACTAAATGAAATGGAGACTAAAAAGCAATTCAAAGTGCCAAAAAAAGTGTTTCTTCAAAAAGATAAACAAAATTGATAAGCCACTAGCTAGATATACCAAGAAAAGAAGAGAGAAGACCCAAATAAACAAAATCAGAAATTAAAGAGGAGATGTTACAACTGATGCCGCAGGAATACAAAGGGTCATGAGGGACTACTAGGAACAGCTATATGCTGACCAACTGGAAAATCTACAGGAAATGGATATGTTCCTGGAAACATTCAACCTACAAGACTGAATCAGGAATGCATGAAAAAATCTCAACAGACCAATAATGAGCTGTGAGATTGAGTCAGTAATAAAATGTCTCTCAACAAAGAAAAGCCCAGGACAGGATGGATTCATAGCTACATTCTGGCAATCGCACAAAGAAGACCTAATACTAAGCCTCCTAAAGCTATTCCCAACAATCAAAGAGGAGGCAATAACTCATTCTGTGAAACCAAAATTAAAGAAACAACAAAAAAAGAAAACTACAGGCCAATATCCCTGGAGAACACAGTGCAAAAATCCTGAACAAAATACAAGCAAATCAAATCCAAGAGCACATTAAAAAGATATTGCACCATGATCAGGCAGAACTTATACCAGGGATTTAAGGACAGTTCAACATATGCAAATCAATAAATGTGACACATCATATCAATAGAATGAAAGATAAAAACCATATGATCATTTCAACAGATACAGGAAAAGCATTTCATAAAATTCAACATTCCTTCATGATAAAAATACTCAACAAATTAGGCATAGAAGGAACATACCCCAAAATGTTAATAAAGGTCATATTCCTCAAATCCACAGCTAACATCATCTGAATGGGCAAAAGTTGAACAACTTTCTCAAGGTACGGGAGCAAGGTTAGTAAGCACACTTTCACCAAGCCTGTGCAATGTGGTACTGGAAGTCCTAGCGAGAGGAATCAGGCAAGAGAAAGAAATAAAAGGCATCCAGATTGGAAATGAGGAAGTCAAATTGTCCCTCTTTGCTAACGATGTGATCTTAAATCTAGGAAAACCTAAACACTCCACCAAAAACTCTTAGACTTGACACATGAATTCAACAAACTCATAGGACACAAAGTCAGCATATAAAACTGAGTAGTGTTTCCATACATCAATAACAATCTAGCTGAGATCAAGAAGGAAATTCCATTTACAATACTTAAAAATATAAAATAAAATGCCTAGGAATAAACTTAACCAAGGAGGTGAAATATCTCTACAAAGAAAACTACAAAACACTGATGAAGGAAATTAGATGAAACAGGCTGGGCGCAGTGACTCCCGCCTGTGATCCTACCACTCTGGGAGGCCGAGGTGGGAGGATCGCTTGAGGGCAGGAAATCAAGATCAGCCTGAGCAAGAGCGAGACCCCGTCTCTACTAAAAATAGAAAAATTAGCTAGGCGTCGTGGCACGCACCTGTCATCCCAGCTACTTGGGAGGCTGAAGCAGGAGGATCACTTGAGGCCAGGAGTTTGAGGTTGAAGTGAGCTCTGATGATGCCACTGCACTCTACCCAGGGTGACACAGTGAGATCCTTTCTCTAAATAATAAATAAATAAATAAGTAAATAAAATTAGCTGATACAAACAAATGGGAAAACATCCCATGCACATGGATCAGAAGAATTAATATCATCTTAATTACCATATTGCTCCAAACAATCTACAGATTCAATATCATCTTATCAAAATACTAATGTCATTTTTTTCACAGAATTAGAAAAAAAATCCTAAAATTCATATGGAAGCAAAATGAGCCTGAATAGTCAAAGTAATCCTGACCAAAAAGAACAAAGCTGAAGACGTCACATCACCTGACTTCAAAATGCGTTATAATGCCATAGTGGCCAAAACAGCATGGTACTGGTATAAAAATAGGTACGTAGACCAATGGAACAGAATAGAGAACCCAGAAATGAAGCCACATATTTATAGCCAACTGATCTTCAACAAAGCTGACAAAACTTACACTGGGGAAAGGATACACTGTCAATAAATGGTGCTAGGAAGATTGGATAGCCACGTGCAGAAGAATAAAACTGGATCCCTATTTCTCTTCATATTACAAAAATCAACTAAAGATGTATTAAAAACTTAAACGTAAGACCCAAAACTATAAAAATACTATAGGAGAGTATAGGAAAAACTCTCCCGGACATTGGTCTAGGCAAAGAATTTATGAGTGAGATCTCGAAAGCACAGACAACAACAAAAATAGATCAATGGGACTTCATTAAACCAGAAAGCTTCCGCACAGCAAAAGAAACAATCAACAGGGTGAAGAGACAACCTACCAAATGGGAGAAAATATTTGCAAACTATTCATCTGACTGTGGACTCATATCCATAACATACAAGGAACTCAACTCAACAAAGAAAAAAACAAATAATATCAGTAAAAAGTGGGCAAAGTACATGAACAAACCTTTTCCAAAAGAAGACATACAAACAGCCAACAGGTGTATGAAAAAATGCTCAGCATCCACTAATCAGAGAAATACAAATCAAAACCATGAATCATCTTACCCCAGTCACAATGGCTATTATTAAAAAGACAAAAAATAACAGATGTTGGCCAGGCTGCAGAGAAAACGGAACTCTTATACACTGTTGGTGGAAATGTAAACTAGTGTAGCCACTATGGAAAACAGTATGGAAATTTATCACAAACCTAAAAATAGAATTCAATCCAACAATCCCACTCCCAGGTGTCTACTCATTGGAAAAGAAATCAATATATCAAAGGGAAACTTGTACTTGCATGTTTATTGCAGCACAATTCACAACAGTAAAGCTACCAAATTAACCTAAGTGTGCACCCAGAGACGAATAGATGAAGAAAATGTGGTACATATACACAATGGAATGCTATTCAGCCATTAAAAAAAGAAATCATTTCATTTACTGCAACAGGGATGGAACTGGAGGTCATTATCTTAAGTGAAATAAGCCAGGCACAGAGAGACCACTATCGCATGCTCTCACTTCCATGTGGGAGCTGTGAAACTTGAACACATGGGGGGAGAGGGTGGAGAAATGGATACCAGAGACTAAGAAAGGCGAGTTGGGTGCTCTGGGGAGGATGAAGAGAAGTGGGTTAAAGGGCAAAGGATAAAGTCAAGGTTTGATAGCAGAAAAGGATGCCTATACTTAACAAAATGCGCTACGCTCGGGTGATGGACACCCTGCACACCCTGGCCGGATCACTACACTTATGTACCCGTAACACAATTTCTCATGTGCCCTATAAATTTGCATAAGTAAAAAAATTAGTTAAGCATTTCTGTGGGTGTATGTCTGTGTTATTTATTCTAATCTGTCAATCTGTCTTTCCTTCGACAATACCACACTGCCTGGATTACTGGAGCCATATATTAATGTCTAATATTAAATAAAGCAATTCCTCCTCTTTGTTATTCTTTGTCCAAATAGTTTTAGCTATTCTAGTGCTTATGCCTTTTCACATAAATTTTAAACAAGCTTGTCTATGCCTACAAAAATCTTTCTTTTTTCCAATGGTCCAAGATTTCTTCTTTTATTTATTTCTGTTCATAGGATTTCCTTTACCCAACAGTTGTGGCTCTGTGTGGTAGCAACAAATTCTTTTCATTTTACTTCCTCTGAAAATGTTTTTATTTCCATTAATTCCTATAGCATAGTTTTGCAGAAAACCCAATTTGCAGTTGACAGTTCTTTTCTTTCAGCATTTGAAAAACATTGCACCACTTTTTTCTGGCCTCCAGGTTTTCAGATTAGATATCCACTTTCATACAAATTTGTGTTACTCTATAAGCAATGTATTACCCGTCTCTGGCTGGTTTCAAGATTTGTCTTTGTCTTTAAATTCTTAAAGTTTAATTATTATGTGTCTTGGCATAGATTTTCTTGAGTTTACAAGGAATTCTTGTTTGAGGTTTGAGCTTCTTAAATACGTATGCTTGTGTCTTTCACTAAATTTGAGAAGTTTCAACCATTATGTCTTTGAATACTCTCTTTCTGATTTTGTCCTGGGACTTCGTTATGATACAAAGGATGGGTCTTTTCTTCATTATTATTGTTCCACGTGTACCTGAGGCTCTGTTTATTTATTCTCACAAGGTTTTTGCATGTTGTTCAGGTTGGGTGGGCTCCGTGGGTGTGCTCAAGTTCATCAACTCTATGCTCCATCATTGCCACCCTTCTGTTATGCCCAGTCAGCAAGTTTAGCTTTAAATTTTCATTATTTTTGGTGCTATAATTTCCATTTAGATTTTTTTCATAGCTTTTGTTTCTTCGCTGAGATTTTCATTTGTTTTAAGATCATTTCTTTTGCAGTATTTTTATTATGACTGCTTTAAAAGCTCGGTCAGATAATTACATCTGATTCATGCAGCCTTGGCATCAGTTAACTGCCTTTTCTCACCAAAGTTGTGATCTTCCTAAATGTTGTTGAGATGGGTGATATTTTGTTGATTCGGAACATTCTGGCAATTTTGTAGGAGACCCTGAATTCTATTTAAATTATTTATTTAGCAAGTCAGCATCCTGTTTACATTTAAGCGCCCAGGTCTTCAACCACTTTGATGGGCTGTGGTTCCAACGACAATTTAACTATCAGAAACTTTGTTGCGATATTTTGGTCTGCTTGGTTTAAATGAGGCCTCTGGCGCTCCCACTGGGCAGGCTGGGGGGGCAAGAATGTCTTTCAGTGGGGAGTGAGGTCAGCAAGTTTGCTCCTGTCGCTGAAGCCTTTCTCAAATGGCTTTATAAGGTAGAAACTTGAAGCCAGGAAGACACACATCTGCCTTTCAGCACTTCTTGTGTCTTGTTCCCTAAAACTGAAAGACCACGGCCAGACTCAGTGGCAAACTGCTACGTTTGAGAACAACCCACCACTCTCTGATGTGCGCTTTTCTGTGTGTGGTGATAGAATCTCCTCTTCAACTGAGGCTTTTTACACAATAGCATTCTGTAGGGAACTGGATGAAAGGAAATAATTTCTCAGTCCTCGTATCTTACGATACAGCACCAGCAGGTGCTGACCACTGGCTATGTGGAAAACACCGTGCTGTGCTGTGGACATGAATCTCCCAAGCCATGGCGTCTGCTCTGGCAGTCACAGAAGAGGAAAGGCCACTGGGCCCGGCTGCCTCCAGGGGCTGCACTGCGGCTGGATGCCAGCGCCCACCTCCTCCTTCTGGACTCACTTTTTGTTTTTCTTGCCGTATTCGAAAAGACCAATGCACATATGAAAAAGCATTAAAAAATTGTAAAATAGAGTCTGTCAATCAAGAGTTCAGACAGACAGGAGCTGTAGTTTGAGTTTTGAACTCTCTTCACGGCATGCATCCACGCGTGTGACTGTGCACACACACACATGCACACACACCATTTAGATGCCGTGTATAATGTGAACATGCTCATTTAAACTATTATAAAGAATGTTCAGTCATGTCTGTGCCAAGTTGCTTCTCACAGAGAAAAATCTCGGCAAAAGTCTTAGATTTGGAATTGGAGGACCCAGCTGCAAAACCCAGCCTGCCACCAAAGAATCTTGTGCTCGTGGGTAAATCACTCAATATCCCTGTCCTCAATCTCCACCATTGCAAAAGGGAACCTTAATACATGGTTTGTCGACTTTGCAAAGTGTTTGCGAGGATTGAACTAGCTAATGTGATGCAATCTCTTAATAAATAGCAAATGATCCATGGCGGTGGGTTGCCATTGCTATCTACGCACCTGTTTCCGGCGGCGGCACCACGTTCTCCAGTGTGCTTGCCTAGTTTTCAGAGGACGAGAGAGGAAGCATGGCAATTTGAGTTCTGAAAGCCGGGTTGCTATCTCATCTAGCATTAATAAATAAGCTTCCATGTCACCATAAAGTGGAGTGGGGACAATCCAGGCCACCTTGACGCACACACAGCGATGCTAGGAGTCATCCAGCATGAATGGAGAAGGAGAAAACGGAAGTGAGACAATTCCAAACATGTTTTTCTCCAAAGGAAGAAATCATAGAGCCTGGCTGACAGCCGTTGACCTTCTTATCAAAGGCAATAGATCTCTGCTCAATTCCTTTATAAACGTTATGAATCCAACCCAATGGAGTTGGGCCAGTGATGGCCCAACATGAAAATTGTTCATTCACTGTCTGTGACTCCTTCTGTCACTGGGGCAGTGAGGAGTACTCTGTCACCTGCAGATGGTTCCCACAAGTGACAGGAACTGCAAGGGCCCCACGAGTGTGTGAGTCACTCTGCAACAGTGCAGACTGCCTTGGCAGTGATTTGGTGAAGCAGCTTGCACAGCTCTGCAGTGTGCTACAGGGAGGTCAGCAGCTGCTTCAGGGAGCTTGGACCATGAATCATGATTTTCCAAGGCACCTGTTTTACTGTCCTTTAGAGCCCTGCTCTCAACTGCATGCCGTCATTTTACAGGAGACCTTTACAGTTCATCAGATAGCTCTAAGAGCAAAGCCTTCTATCTTGGGGATGCCGCGGAGAGCAGAGATGAACAGATTAGAAGAAGCCTTGGCGTCTGGCACACACGCAGACCTATGGTGGTGGTGGTGGGAGGGCTGGTGGGGATGCTGGGCCCAAACTCACAGTGCAGGGCTTTGGATAGAACCAAACGAGTTTGCAGGTAAAGGATGGTCAGTGCAGGAAACGGACCCCCGTGACGCCGAGAACAGCCCTTCCCTGTATCTCTAGCCATTTGCCTTCCCCCCGAGGCGTCTCGTTCTGCCATCCAGCAGCCTGTCGGCCTGTCTGCTCTGTGCCCAGCCTGCAGTGGGGAACTTCAAGGTCCTTCCCACTTCTCTCAGTATTCGTGGAATATTTGGATAAGGTTGTCAGTATGGAGATTACTAATATGTCCTGTTTCTCCACCCCACACACCATCTTTCACTGCAGGTATTTCACTGCAAGCGTGACCTGATGACATGGCCACGGAGGGCCCTGGGTTTCCCTAGTGATGGATACCAGGAGATGGTTTATGCTCCACAGGGGCTGGGTCTGGTCCATGAAGGGCACTGGAGAGTTTTTAAAAGGATGATGAAAACTATTACTGCTGTTGAGCTTTCACTCCCTTAATACCCTTGGGGAGGTGCTGATGAGGATGGTTTGTGTTTTCTTGGCTTCAAAGTTTTCTGTGCAAAAGAATGGTATCGCTGTGGGCAGGAGCAGCTCCCTCAGTTACACCCAGGGAAGAAGGGTCAGGGCCAGCTCCGAGGACATGGGACCCACCTGGGCCAGAGACCACCTCTTGCTCAGTGCCTCTGACTACACAGGCACCCAAAGCCGCGGGGGTGTGGAGGAAAAGGCAGAAAAGAGACGTCAGAGCAGAGACGAGGCTGCGTCCCATGGGAGACCCACATGGAAGGACCACAGCCATCCTGTCATTCCACCCAAAAGGTCACCTCATAGGCAGGAACACCCTGGCAATGACAGCTGGAGTGGGCAGGTGGCTCCTACAGGGCAGGAAAGAGGAAGAGGCCAGAGTTGAACCAAGGGGGAGGGGCCTGCAGGCCCCAGAAGAAGGACAAAGGCTTCCCACCCTGGGGGCCCCAGTGGCCAGTCAAGGACAGAGAGACAGGGGAGCCACCTTGCCAGGCACCGAGCATGGGAGGTTGAGTCAGGGCCCTTGTCCCCTGTTCTCCCTCCCTCTGTGAGGTGGGGGTGGCTGCCCCAGGGCAACCTGTCCCTGTCCTCAGCCTGTCTGCTCCAAGAGACAGAGACAGCCAGCCTGCACTGGGGCGGGCAGAGGCAAGAGGGTTTCATGAAGCTGATGCTTTAAGAGGAGCAGGACTAAATTTTAAAGAGCCAAAATGAGATTCTTTATCAATCAAAAGGGACTGGGAAGCTCTGAAAGCTTGATACGCTGTGGAGGCGGCTCACTCCCAATGCAGAGGGAGTAAGGCGCGGTCCCTGGAAACAGGTGAAAACACCCTGTGCGTAGGAGCCAGAGCCAGCACGCCCAACTGCACCAGCTGTACCTGCTCACAGGTGTCCTCCCACGCTGGATTTTCATCTCCCCGAAGGCAAGGCCACATCTGCCTCCTCTCTCAGTTGCTGGCAGAAGTCTTTTCCAGCATGTTGATCTGCCAATACCACGGCCATCTGCGTGTCTAACCGCGCCCCCTATGGAACTGAATTCCTTGAGGGCAAAGGCTGTCTGGTCTGCTCTGTGTCCCCAGCTTCAACAATGGGGTCTAGAGCGCAGGAGCCACTCAACAGTGCTAGCTGCAGAAATTTAAGACAGATGCCAGCTGCAGTAGGCTGAATAATGCTCTCCCAGAGGTGTTCGCAGCCTAATCCCTGGATCCTGGGACTATGCTAACGGACATGGCAAAAGGCAATTATAGACGTGGTCACACTAAGAATCTTGACATGGAGAATTGTTTTGGATTACCCAGGTGTACCCAATGTAATCACAAGGGTCTTGTGTGGGAGACAGTAGGGTCAAAATTCAGAAAAAGTAGGTGTGAGGACAGAAGAAAGGTTGGAGTGATGCTCTTTGAAGATGGAGGGAGGGTCCATGAGCCAAGGAATGCAGAAAGCTCTGGAGCTAGCAAGGACAAAGAAACCCACTTGGGTACTGACGGGCACTTGGGCTGATTGCACAGCTTTGTGAGTGTGAATTGTGCTGCAATAAACATTCCAGTGCAGGTGTCTTTTTGATAAAATGGCTTTTTTCCCCTTTGGATAAATACCCAGCAGTGGGATTGCTAGATAGAATGGTAGGTCTACTGTTAGCTCTTTGAGGAATCCCCACACTACCTTCCACAGAGGCTGTACCGGTTTGCAGTCCCACCAGCAGTGCATGAGTGTTCCTTTTTCTCCAACCTGGATGGAACTGGAGACCATCTTCCCATGTGAACTATCGCAAGAATGGGAAAACAAACACCACATGTACTCACTATTAAATTGGAACTAAGCAATCAGCACTCATGTGCACATACAGCAGTAAAACACAACAGAAATCATGCAGGTGGGAGGGGATGGGTAAAATCACACCTAACGGGTACAATGCCCACTATCTAGGTGATGAGCACACTTACAACTTTGACTCAAACTGTACAAAAGCAATTCATGTAACCAAAAAATTTGTAATATTCTTAAATTAAAACAACAACGACAAAGAAAAGGCAAAGAAATGAATTTTTCCCTGGAGCCACCAGAAGAAATGTGGCCCTGCCAACACCTTGATTTTAGACTTCTGGCCTCCAAAACTGTAAGACAATAAATTTATATCGTTTTTTAGCTACTAAGTTTGTGTTAATTTCTTGCAGCAGTAACAGGGAGCAAAGACACCAATAACCACAGACATTGCATAATAAAGGCTCAGAACAGCAAGTTCCCCCAGAATGTCCTGGACTTTGTCCCTGTGCTGCCTCTCAGACGGCGAACAGGCACTGAGGCCTGGGGACGACCGCCCCACGCCGCCGTCACATGTCTATTCGCAACTCTCATCATCGAGCCCGAGCTGTGTGGCTGTCTGTGTCCCCACCTACGTTCCTGCGATATTCTCCATAGCTTCTCTGCTGCACTGACCTCCCTCCTGTCTCGGAGGCTGTTACTGATCCTTGCTGTTGTTTTTGTTCCGCCTTTGTTTCCTGTGGCACTGCCGCCCTCTGAGAGTCTGACACGCCTGGGTTTTCTGCTCACCTTTAGGAGCAAGGCACGGAAGCCGCGGGAAACGCAGAACACTGAGGGCAGGATTCCCGCCCTCGGCATGGCTGAGGTTGGGGCCGGAGGGCCAGGGAGCCCGGGGGCGGGGCGCGGGGGACACGTCCACACGCGTCAGGTCTCCAGAACCCAGAGCAGGACAGGGGAGCGCGGAGAACGGGAAGAGCCGGCATCGCTGTCTCCGGCCGTTCACTTGGCAGCGCGGCCTTGCTGTGGGAATGTGCCGGCCTGGTAAACCCCCGAGCATCGTGCTGGCGTGCCGGTGTCCCGCGCTGGAGTGCCACTGGGACCCCGTGTGCCGCCTGGGTCCACAGACACTGGTCTGCTTGGCCGCTCTGTCCTCGTGCCATCATGAGTGGGCAGACGAACTTACGCATCTGTTAGCCCATCAAGTACTTCTATCATGAAAGGGTGTCAGATTCTGTTAAATACTTTTTCGGTATTATTGAGATAATCATGGTTTTCTTCTCCTTTATCCTGTTCATACGGTTTATTACACTGATTTTTTTTTGTACATTGACCCAACCTTGTAGTGCTTGGATAAATCCAACTTGGTCGTGGGGTATAGTACTCTTTAAATACTATGGAATTCAATTTGTGAGCATTTTGTTGAAGACTTTTACCTCTGCATTCATAAGTGATATTGGTCTACAATTTTCTTCTCTTGAGATGTGTTTGTCTGTTTTGTTATAATGGTAATACTGGCTTCACAGAATGAGTTGAAAATTGTTCTCTTTTCTATTTTTTAAAAGAGTTTGTGAAGGACTGCTGTTAGTGCTTTAAACGTTTGGTAGAATTCACCAGTGAGGCCATTTGGGACTTGTTTTTTTCTTTGTGGGAAGTTTTTTTTTTAATTACTAATTAAATATCCATACTCATTATAGGTTTAGCCATACTTTCTACTACTGCTTGCATTGGTTTCTGTAATTTTGTCTTTCTAGGAGTGTGGCCATCTTCTCTAGGTCACCTGATTTCTAGCACACACTGTTCAAAGTGTCCTCTGCACTCTGTTTCTCTAGGTTCCGCGCTGGCGTCCCTTCTGGCACTGCCCAGCTCTGTAACTGGAGACTTTTAGAACAGTAGCTCAAGGTTTCTCAATTTTGTTAATTTTTTCAAATAACTAAAGTTTCAGTTTGTTAATTTTTAAAATTGTTTTTCTATTCTCTGTTTGATTTACTTCCACTGTAATCTTTTTCACTTCATTCGTTCTGCTTGGTTTGGCATTAGTTTTCTAGTCTGAGTTTTCTTTCTCTGTTTTCTTAGGGTAAAATTTTAGGTAACTGATTTTAGATTGTCTTTCCTCATAATATATACATTTACAGCTATAAATATTTCTTTAAGTACTGCTTTTGATTCATCAGATAGGTTTTTGTTGTTGTGTTTTTGTTTTCGTATATCTAAAAGTATTTTCTAAGTTCCATTGCTTTTCTTCTTTGGCTTACTGGTTGTTTAAGGGTGTGTTTAATTTTTGCATATTTGTTAATTTTCCCTAATTTACTTCTGATGGTGATTTCCAATTGTATTAAATGTGGTCATAGAACATGCTCTGTGTACTTTAAATCTTTGTAATCTTTATTGAGGCTTGCTTTATGGCCTAGCAACCACACGGTCTGCCCTGGATATCACACCATGTGCACTTGAGAAGGGTGTGTGCTTTGCTATTGTCGGGCAGAGACATCCATAGCTGCCTTCTGGTTTACAGTGATGCTCAAGTCCACTCTTTTCTTGTTGATCTTCTTCCTAGTTATTCTACCCAGGATCAAAAGTTTTGAATTGTCTAAAACTCCATCATTTCTGACAGTTTATGCTGCATGTACTTTGGGCTGTGAAGTTAGGTGAGTGTGTGTTTATAATTGTTGGATCTTCCCTATTGAAGACATCCCTGTGTCTCCCATTTCCCTATCATTAGGAAATGCTCTTTATATCTAGTAACTGTTCTTGTTTTAAAGTTTTATTTTTTTCTTATATTGGTATAGCCACTCCAATTCTCTTCTGGCTGCTGTTTACATGGTATATATAAATTTTCCATTCTTTTACTTTCAACTCACTTGTACTTTTTAATATTAAGTGTGTCTCCTGTAGAACAAAGTTGAACCTTGTTTTATTATACAGTCTGAAAATCTTTACCTCTTGCTTTATTCACATTTAATGTTATTAATGATATGGTTGGATTTACATTTGCCATTTTTCTTTTTGTTTTTTATGCGTCTCATGTCATTTTTGTTCCTCTTCTGCTTTACTTTGATGAAGTGGTTATTTTATAGTGTAACACCTTAATTTCTTTGATAATTTTAATTATGTTTTGATTATTATTTTAGTAGTCATTTCAGGGTGTATGTGTGTGTGTGTGTGTATATATACATAAACTCATACATATATACACATACATATATATCCTACCTTATCAAAATTCATATTATATTTATACTAACTTAGTGCTAGTGCAATACAGGAATGTTATTTCTACATGGCTCCATTCTCTACTCTCCCTTTTTGTACTATTATTTTACACATTATATCTGTTGCTTTATGTGATCCCATGTCTTTTAAAGGCTTTGAGAGAGGAAAGGAGCATAAGCATGTATTTATAGAGCACGTTATGTTAGGCTTCCTACTTAACATTTCTGATTCTTTCTAGTTCTTGTGGATTCAAGTTGCCATCTGGTGTCCTTTCCTTGCTCCAATACAGTTTCTTTTCATTCCACCTCCTTTCTGCTGTTATTTTCAATTACATGACATTTATGTATGTCAGAAGCCCAATGATATAATGATCATATAATCATCATTATAATATCATTATATAATTATAAAATAATGAATGTTATTGTATGCATTCAATTAGAAGTAATTTGAAATTATATTTCTTTATAATTATGTACACAATTACCTTTATTGATACTCTGCTTTCTTGTCAAAACACTGCCTGTCCTCCTTGTCTGCACACCGAAGAGCTCCTCTAGTGTCTCTTGCAAGGCAGACCTGTTAACAACATGCTCTGTCAGTTTTTGTTTATCAGGAAATGTCTGTTGTGCCTTCATTTATGAAAAAAAATTTGTTGGATATAAATTTGGCTGGCATTTTAATCTTTTTTTCAGCAATTTGGATATGTTATCCCACTGCCTTCTGGCTTCCATGTTTTGATGAGAAATCAGCTGATGTTGTAATTGGGGTTCCCTTCTTCATGAGGAGTCATTTTTCTCTTGCTGCTATAAAAATTTTCTCTTTTATCTTTGGCTTTCAATATTTTGACTGTGATATGTATGGATATGGATCTTTTTGTGTTTTTTCCACGTGGAGTTTGCTGAGCTTCTTGGATGTGTAAACTAAGATTCTTCATCACAGTGGGGAAACCATCAGCCATTATTTCTCCAAATAATTTCTCTGCCTCTTTCCCTCTGTATCTTCTGCATCTGGTAACCCCATTATGTATATGTTGTTGTGCTTAAAGTCTGCTACACTTCTCTGAAGCTCTATTCATTTCTCTTAATTCTTTTCCTCTCTGTGTTTTAGATTGCAGATCTCCGTCTTCAAGCTCATCGATTTATAAGCCAGTGCAAATCTACTGCCGAGACATGAGTTTCATTTTATATATTGCACTTTTCAACCCCAGAATTTTTATTTGGTTCTTTTAAAATATAATTTATTTCTCTTCATTATATTATCTTTTTGATGAGATGTCATCAAGACTTCTTTTAATTCTTCAGACATGGCTGTCTTTGGTTCTTTCAGCCTATTTACATCAGCCACACTGAAGTCTTTGTTTGATAAGTCCAACATGTGGGCCCCTTCAAAAGCAGTTTCTGTTTTCTGCATTTTTTTCCTGTGTGTGGGTCACATTTTACTGTTTCTTTGTATGTTCATATTTTGTGATGAAAATTGGACCTTTCAGATAATATAGCAACTCTGGATGTTGATCACCTCCTTCCCTGAAGTTGATGATGTTGTTAAGGCTTCAGTCAGTTATTTTTCTATGTCATGACTTGGATGACCTAACTCTGTGGTATCTGTTTCTCCTGCAGTGTGCAGCCTCTGATGCCTGTGCTTGGCATTTTGAAATTTTTCTTATGTTTTAGCCTAGCAACTAAGGGTTGTTCTTGAGTAATCATGAGTCACTTTTTGGTCACAGATTGCTCTTAAGTTCCTTTGACAAGATAGATTTTTCACTCTTTACCATTCAATGTGTATGTAGCTCATAGGCTAATATCCCATTTCAGAGAGGTTACATGTTTATTTGTTTCATCCACCATTTAGCTATAAACTAATCACTTGGCTTCCTTCTTTCTTTAATCATTCCTGAAAGGATGCAGCCTTGGGTATGTACATGGTCTTCTAGACTGAAGGATGACTGAAACACAGGCAGGCTTTGGAGATATCGAGGGTTTGATTCCAGACCACCACAATAAAACAAATACTGCAATAAAGTTTTTGTTTTTCCAGTGCATATAAAAGTATGTTTACACTATACTGTAGTGTATTAAAAGTATTATGCATGCAAAACAATGTACATATCTTAATTAAAAAATACTTGATTGCTAAAAAAATGCTAATGATCATCTGAGCCTTCAGCAAGACATAATCTTTTCACTGGTGGAAGGTGTTGCCTTGATGTTGGTGGCTGCTGAGTGATCGGGGTGGTAGTTGCTGGAGGTTGGGGTGGCTATGGCAACTTCTCAAAATAAGATAACAATGAAGTTTGGTGCATTGATGGACTCTTCCTTTCACACAAGATTTCTCTGTAGCATGTGATGCTGTTTGCTGGCCTTTTACCCACAGTAGAACTTCTTTCAAGATTGGAGTCAATCCATTTAAGTCCTGCCACTGCTTTGCCAACTAAATTTATGTATTCAAAATCCTTTATTGTCATTTCAACAATGCTCACAGCATCTTCACCAAGAGTAGACTCCATCTCCAGAAACCGCTTTCTTTGCTCATCCATAAGAAGCAACTCCTCATTTGTTAAATTTTATCATGAGATTGCAGCAATTCAGTCATGTCTTCAGGCTCCATTTCTAATTCCAGTTCTTTTGTTATTGCCATCACATCTGCAGTGACTTCCTCCACTGAAGTTTTGAAACACTCAAAGTCATCCACGATGGCTAGAATCAACTTCTTACAAACCATTAATATTGACATTTTGACCTTCTTTCATGACTCATGAATGTTCTTAATGGCATCTAGAATGTGAATCCTTTCCAGAGGGTTTTCAACTTCATTTGCCCAAGTCCATCAGGGGAATGATTATGGCAGCTGTAATCTTACAAAATGTATTCCTTAAATGATAAGATTTAAAATTCAAAACTATTTTTTGATCTGTGGGCTGCCAAATGGATGTTGTGTTAGTAGGCATAAATATAAAGTTAATCTCCTCATACATCTCCATCAGAGCTCTTGGGTGACCAGATGCATTGTCAATAAGCAGAAAAATTTGCTAAGGAATCTTTGTTTCTGAGCGGTAGGTCTCAACAGTGGGCTTAAAATATTCAGTAAACCCTGATGTAAACAGATGTGGTGTCATCCAGGCTTTGCTGTTCCAGTTATCGAGCATGAGCAGAGTAGATTTGGCATAACTCTCAAGAGAGGTAGGATTTGCAGAATGGTAAGTGAGCACTGCCTTCAACTTACAGTTACCAGCTGCACTAGACCCTAGCAAGAGAGTCAACCTGTCCTGTGGGGCTTTGAAGCCAGGCACTGACTTCTTATCTTTAGCTGTGAAAGTTCTAGATGGCATCTTTTTTCAATATAAGGCTGTTTCATCTACATTGAAAATCTGTCATATGATACAGCCATTTTCATGAGTCATCTTCACTAGATCTTCTGGATAACTTGCTGCAGCTTCTCCATCAGCACTTGTTGCTGCATGTAATTGAGAGAGCTTCTTTCCTTAAATCTCATGAACCAACCTCTGCTAACTTCATATTTTCCTTCTGCAGTTTCCTGATGTCTCACATAGAGTGGAAGAGAGTTGGGGCCTTTCTCTGGACGAGGCTTTGTCTTTTTTTTTATTATTATTATTTCAGGGTCTTATGAGGGTACAAACATTATGGTGACACTTTATGTCTTTGCCTCACCCAAGTGAGGGTTAGAGGCATGCCCTTCCCCCCTACAATGCTCCCCATGTCCTTTTGTTGCAGGTTTACCTCCCCATCCCCCTAATCTCTGGAGAGTATTACTGCCATGTGATCACCCTAGTGTTCATCAGTTAGTACCAATTTGATGGTGAGTACAAGTGGAGCCCATTCTTCCAATCTTGTGGTACCTCACTTTGGATAATGGCCTTAAATTAATCCAGGATAGTATAAGAGGTGTTAGATCACTGTCGTTTCTTATGATAGAGTAATATTCCATTGTATACATATACCAAATTTTAATAATCCACTCATGAATTGACAGGCACTTGGGTTGTTTTCACATCCTTGCAATAGTGAATTGTGCTGCCATAAACATTAGAGTGAAGATGTCTTTATCATAGAGTGTTTTTTGCAATTTTGGGTAGATGCCTAATAGTTCCATTGCTGGATCGAATGGTATTTCTATTTTTAGCTCTTTGAGGAATCTCCAAATTCTTTTCCACAGAGGTTGCACTAATTTTCAGTCCCACCAGCAGTGTAAGAGTGTTCCTGTCTCTCCACATCCTCGCCAGCATTTGTTATTTGGGGATTTTTTGACAGAGGCCAATCTTACTGGGGTTAGGTGATATCTCATTGTGGTTTTGATTTGCCTTTCTCTAATGATTACAGATTTGAGCATTTTTTATATGTTTGCTAGCCATTATTCTGTCTTCCTTTGAAAATTTTGTGTTCATTTCCTTTGCCCATTTGTTGATGGGGTTGTTTGATTTTTTCCTGTTGATTTTTTTGAGTTCTAGATAGATTCTAGTTATCAGCCCTTTATCAGATGTGTAGAGAGCAAATATTTTCTCCCATTCTGTAGGCTGTCTATTCACTCTAATGGTAGTTTCGTTGGCCATGCAAAAGCTTTTTAATTTGATCAGATCCCATTTATTTATTTTTTTGCTGTGGTGATTGCTTTGGGGGTCTTCTTCAAGAATTCCTTGCCTAGGCCAATGTCTGAAAGGGTCTTCCCAACATCTTCTTTTAGAATTCTTAAGGTTTCATGCCTTAGGTTTAAGTCTGATAACTATCTTGAATTGATTTTTGTGAGAGGTGAGAGGTGGGGATCCAGTTTTATTCTTCTACATGTAGCTATCCATTTTTCCCAGCACCATTTATTGAAAAGAGATTCTTTTCCCCAGTGTATATTTTTGTCTCCTTTATCAAAGATTAGATTACCATATGCGGATGGTTTCATCTCTGGATTCTCAGTCCTGTTCCAGAAGTCTATGTCTCTGTTCTTGTGCCAGTACCATGCTGTTTTAGTTACTATAGCCTTGTAGTACAGCTTGAAGTCTGATAGACTGATAACTCCCAGTTTGTTCTTTTTGCTCAAGATTGCTTTGGCTATATGAGGTCTTTTCTGGTTCCCTACAAAACATAGAATTATTTTGTCTAGTTCTGCAATGAATGTTGATGGAACTTTGATAGGGATTGCATTGATTCTGTAGATCACTTTAGGTAGTATGAACATTTTAACGATATTGATTCTACCAATCCATGAGCAAGATAGGTTTTTCCATCTGTTTACATCTTCTACAGTTTATTTTCTTAGTGTTTTGTAGTTCTTTCTGTATATGTCTCTCACATCTTTTGTTAAATATATTCCTACATATTTAATTTTCTTTGAAGCTATTGTAAAAAGTATTGCGTTTTTTATTTGAATTTCAGCTTGACTGTTATTGGCATAGATGAATGCCTCAGATTTGTGTGTATTGATTTTGTATCCTGAGACTTTACTGAATTCATTTATCAATTCTAGGAGTCTCTTGGATGAATCCTTGGGATTTTCTAGATATAATATCATATCATCGGCAAAGAGCGAGAGTTTGATCTCATCTGCCCCTATTTGGACACCCTCAGTACCCCTCTCTTGCCTAATTGCTGTGGTAAGGATTTTGAGCACTATGTTGAACAGAAGTGGAGATAAAGGGCAACCTTGTCTGGTTCCAGTTCTAAGTGGGAAGGGTTTCAATTTTTCCCCATTCAATACGATATTGGCAATGGGTTTCTCATAAATGGACTTGATAATTTTAAGGAATGAACCATCTATGCCAATTTTGATGAGAGTTTTTATCATAAAGGTGTATTGGACTTTGTCAAATGCTTTTTCTGCATCTATTGAGAGAAACATATGGTCTTTGTTCTTGCTTTTGTTTATGTGGTGAATTGCATTTATAGACTTGCGTATGTTAAACCAGACTTGCATCCCTGGAATAAAGCCCACCTGGTCATGGTGAATTATTTTTTTGATGTGGTGCTGAATTCTATTTGCTAAAATTTTGTTGAGGATTTTTGCGTCTATATTCATGAGGGATATTGGCCTGAAGTTTTCTTTTTTTGTTGTGTCCTTTCCTGGCTTTGGTAACAAAGTGATATTGGCTTCGTAGAATGAGTGAGGAAGGGTACCATCTTTCTCAATATTGTGGAATAATTTCTGTAATACAGGTGTGAGTTCTTCTTTGAATGTTTGGTAAAACTTTGAAGTGTAGTCATCTGGTCCGGGACTTTTACGTTTTGGGAGGTTTTTGATTGCTGCTCCAATTTCTGAGCTTGAGATTGGTCTATTCAGATATTCTGTTTCCTCCTGCGTGAATTTAGGGAGGTTGTATGTTTCCAGGAATTTGTCCATTTCCTCCTCATTATGTAGTTTTTGTGCATATAGGTTTTTATAATAATCAAAAATAATGTTTTATATTTCTGTGGTGTCTGTTGTGACCTCTCCTTTTTCATTTTTGATTGAGATTATTAGAGACCTTCTCCTTTGGATTCTAGTCAATCTAGCAAGAGGGCTGTCAATTTTGTTTATCTTTTCAAAAAACCAGCTTTTGGTTTTGTTGATCTTCTGTATAATTCTCTTGTTCTCAATTTCATTTAATTTTGCTTTGATCTTAGTTATTTCTTTTCTACTACTAGAATTGGAATTGGTTTGCTCTTCCTTTTCCAACTCCTTGAGTTTATTTATTAGGTTGTCGATTTCTAAACTTTCTGTTTTTCAGACATGAGCATTCATTGCTATTAGTTTTCCTCTCAGGTATGCTTTTGTTGTATCCCACAGGCTTTGATAAGTTGTTTCTCCATTATTATTTATTTTGAAGAAGTTCTTGATTTCCCTCTGTATTTCCTCCTTGACCCAATGGTTAGTCAACAATAGATTGTTTAATTTCCATGATTTTGTGAGGTGGCGAGTATTTCTGTTGGAATTGAACTCTAATTTTATACCACTATGGTCCAAGAAAGTAGACGGTATAATTTCTATTTTTCTGAATTTGTTGAGGTCTGATTTGTGGCCTAGTATGCGATCAATTTTTGAGAAAGTTCCATAGGCTGATGAGAAGAATGTAAATTCAGCTTTATTTGGATGGAATGTTCTGTAGAGATCTGTCAGACCCTTTTGTTCTAAAGCTCTGTTTAAGTCCATTGTTCTTTTGCTTATTTTCTGTTTGGAAGATCTATCCAGTTCATTCAGTGGAGTGTTGAAGTCCCCTGCTACTATGGTATTGTTGTTTATCATGCTATTTAGATCAGACAAGGTTTGCTTTATGTAACTGGGTGCTCCTGCTTTAGGTGCACAAATATTAAGAATTGTTAACTCTTCTTATTGGATCTTCCCTTTCACCATTATGTAGTGTCCATCTTTGTCCTTTTTTACTTTTGCTATTTTAAAGCTTATGTTATCTGAAAATAATATAGCTACCCCTGCTTTCTTTTGACTTCCATTTGCCTGGATGATAGTTTTCCATCCCTTGACCTTTTGTCTGAAGGCATCTTTGTGGGTTAGATGCATTTCCTGTAGACAGCAGATACTAGGCTTGTGGATTTTTATCCACTCTGCCAGTCTGTATCTCCTCAGAGGACAGTTCAAGCCATTCACATTTATTGAGAGGATTGAGATTTGAGGTAGATTTCCATTCATATTGTTGGGTGAAATCCTGCTGTTTTGTTTTACTCCTTGTGTCATCATGAAGACCATGTTCTAGGCTTTAACTCTTGAATGCTTTTACTTTGAGGAGTATCTATTGTGCTGTTCAGTGTGTAATGCAGGTCTGAGTACTTCCCGTAGGGCTGGTCTGGTCTTTTCAAATTCCATCAGTGATTGCTTGTCTGGGAAGGACTTTATTACTCCCTCATAGATGAAACTTAATTTTGCCAGATAAAGAATTCTAGATTGGGCATTATTCTGTTTTAGTAGATTAAGGATAGGGATCCAATCCCTCCTGGCTTGTAAGGTTTCAGTTGAGAAATCAGCAGTTAGTCTGATAGGCTTTCCTTTGTAGTTTATTTGTTGTTTTTGTCTCACTGCTTGGAGAATTGCTTCTTTTGTGTTTACTTTGGTCAGCCTAATAACTATGTGACGTGGTGATTGCTTTTTCACATTGAGTCTCCCAGAAGTTCTGTGTGCTTCTTGTATCTAGATATCAAGATTTCTGGCCAGGCCTGGCATGTTTTCCTCCAGTATTCCATGAAATAAGTTTTCCAGCCCTTGTGCATCTTCTTCTCCCTCTGGAAGACCTATGATCCTAAGATTCGGTCTCTTTACATAATCCCACATTTCTTGTAAGTTTTGGTCTTGTCTCTTGTTTCCGAGTTTTCTTCGTCTGATTTGTTCAGCACATAGACATTATCTTCAAGCTCTGAGATTCTTTCCTCCACATGATCCATTCTATTCTTGAGGCTTTCCACTGTGTTTTGAAGTTCCTTGAAACCCTCCTTCATTGACAAGATTTCTGTTTGTTTTTTCTGTAGTATTTCGATTTCTTTGGAGAATTTTTCACTCGTTTCCTGGACTGTTCTTGTGCTTTCTTTATGTTGATATTCTATTTTCTCTTCAATTCCCTTCAGTTTCCTTACAATCCATAACCAGAATTCTTCCTCTGTCAGTGTAATCATATCATGTACATTGGTATCAATTGATGGAGATCGAATATTTTCTTTTGGAGGTGATTTTTATCTCTGATCTTTCATGTTTCCTGTGTTCTTTCACTGATTCTTTCTCATTAGGCTACTTCGTCATGGACTGGTGGTGCTGGGACTGGTTAATGGACTTAGTTTTGGGACTCCAAAGGGATGTTCCTTGGCAGAGCTGAGGAGATGTGCTCTGGTTCTGTATTGTCTTAGTCGAGTTTTAGCTTGTTGAGTTATCTCTGGCCTATTATCTTCACCTTCTGCTTATAGAAATTAGTGTGTTTCTTTCCCTTGCTTAGAATCCCGGGGGTTGGATCACTTTTGTGTGTGTGACTCTGCTATCGACCACTTGTTTGAGGTAGAAGGCATTGTGTTGAGCTGTGAGGTTACTCTCTTTTTTGTTGCTTGTATTTTGCATGGAGGAGTCGCTTATGAAGATATTCCAATGCTTTCGTATTGCGCTCTAAACCCCCAAATGGGACATACAGGTGCCTCAGTCTTTGGGGAATGTCATGCCACTCCCAGGGGTTACTGGAGTCCTGTTACTACTTTAGATGGGGTGAGAAGAGCAACAGGAATTAGCGAGCCTAAGAGAGTATACTTCAGAGGTTGCTTGATCAGCAGCTAGGCAAAAGCTGCTAATATGCTATTCAGGGCTCTTTCACCACTCTTGCAGAGGAGCTCCTGATGGGTGTGTCAATGGGTGCAATTCCTAAGGACTCTGGTCGAGATTTTCCTTCCAAGACCACAAGCCCCTAAGATGACAATGGCCTGGGCATCAAGGGCAAGCCTTTGTGTTATGGTCTTATCAGATGATCAAATCCAATCAGGTGTACCAAGACAATAGACTGTCCCTTTTTGCTTAGATCCAAGGTTACACAGATTCAAGCTAGTCCTATAGGGAAGGCGGTTCTTCTCCTTTCTCCCTTCCTTCAAGGGCTGAGACTGTCCTGGAAGACTGTGGGAGGGACGTTGGCTGGGACTGCCGCAAGACTCAGCCTGGAAAGCATCTTCTTTCCTTCCTCCCTTCCACAGAGGGAAGGTTTCACCCTGCCAGAGGCGGAGATAACCCACCAGACTGGGGGAAGGGCACTTGCTGGGACTATCAGGCGTCTCAGATCAGGAAGTGGCTACCCTTGTTATTCCGCTCCTTCAAGGGTGGGGTTTGTCTAGTTGGTAGGAAGTGCACACCTCAGGGGTGCTGGAAAAGCCCCGTCCAAGGCCACCGAGGGACCCAGACCAGAAAGCAGCCTGCCCCGCTACTTCTCCCCAGCAGATGTGGGGTCAGTCCCTTTGGTACGAAATATCAGTGACCTGATCGCAGTCAAGGGCCATCCGCAACCCCTGTGGGTCTCAGGCCAGAAAGCAGCTTCCCTTGCCCCTCCGCACTTCCAAGGGTGGGGGACTGTTTCTTTGGCGAAGAGAGCCGACAATCAAGTCACAACGAAGAGGCAGCTGCTGGTCCCAGCTGGGAAGACAGCCTCCTTCGCTACTCGGCCCTATCCATTGTGGAGTCTGCCATGTGGCAGGCAGCACCAGCTACCAAGTTGTAGTAGAGAGGTGACCATGTCTCTCAGCTTGAAAAGCGGCCTCTTTGGCTACTACACACTCTTAGGGGTGCGAGCTGTCTCTTTGGTGCAAAATAGCCCAGCTGCGGAGATGCGAGGAGCAGCTGTGGTCGTGGGTTTCAGAGATACAAAAAAAAATACATAGTAATAATGATAATAAAAAATAAAATAAAAAATAAAAAGAAATAAAACATTAAAAATAATAAAGGAATAAAAAATAATTATTGAAAAATTAATAATAATAATAAATAATAATATTAAAAAATAATAACGATAAACATTAATAATAATAAAAAATAAAAATAAAAAAAGAATAATTAAAAAAAGGCGACTCCTTTTACAATTCCGCCCAGGGGTGGAGTCAGTCCCTTTGGCGTGAGGCGCTGGGGCGGGGAACCTAGTCGCCTGGGAGTGAGGGTGGTTACGTTGCTCCGGGTCGCAGCTCAACAAGCAGCCTCCTTCAATACTCCTTCTTTTCGGCATGAAGCACCGGTGGAAGGGTGGAATAGGCCTCCCAATTCCGCCTGATAACTCAGCCAAGAAAGTGACCTCTCTCCCTTTTCCGACCTTTCAAAGGCGGAGCTTGAGCCGCCGGCTCGGGGAGACTGTCCGCAGGGTTGGGAGAGAAAGCAGCTTCTCTCCTTACTCTCCCCCTCGGAGGGCGGGGCCAGCGCTGCCAGGCAGAGGCGGGGCGGTGACTCCGACCGTTGCCTGGGCAACAGGCCCCGGTTATTTTAGGCCATGGACTCCCAAAATGGTGGCTGCCCACCCACTGAGAGTCGGTGCTGGAGGCGACTGCGGTGATTTCCAAGGGCGGAGCCTCCTTTATGGTGTTCACCTCCCCCGAACTGGTCCTGGTGGGTCCTGAGGTGAGAAGCTTGTCTCCAAACTCTCTCCTGTAGGATCAGGAAGGGTCCGAACCGGGAAAGTGTCTGCTCAGAGTAGTCCCTCCCCGCGGCAAAGCAGACCTAGCCCAGCACACAGGAGAGTTCAAAATGGTTCCCGCTCCCGCCTCCACTCCCCACCGCCTGCCGGCCCGCGCTACCACCTCGCACTGACTTCAGGCGCTTCCCTGCCTGCGAGGGTGCGGAAGTCAGTGGAGGAGGAGTCGTCTTCCTGTGGGTCAGATCACCCTGCCCCGGCCATCCGCCGACAGGCGAGGCCGTCCCACACTCTGCTCCCCACTGTATATCCCGCACTCTCCGGATTTTGTGGTTGATTCTCCGGTTCACCTTTTTTTTCTGCAACACTCTTTGTCCCTCTCTGTTTCTCTGCAGATTCATGAAGCTGATCCTGGGGGAGAGCGCTTCACTCCCATGTGGCTGTCCGTGTTCTTCACCGCCTACTCTGGGAGCAGAGAGCAAGGAGGTCACCCCTAATCTGCCATTTTTTTTCTCCCCTCGAAGCTTTGTCTTAATGGAGTGTTGTGGCTGGTTTGATCCTCTATCCAAACCACTCAAACTCTCTCCATATCATCAATAAGGCTGTTTCACTTTCTTATCATCGGTGTGTTCACTGAAAGGGCACTTTTAATTTCCTTCAAGAACTTGTCCTTTGCATCCACAACTTGGCTAACTGGTGCAAGAGAATTAGCTTTTGGCCTATCTCATCTTTCAACATACCTTCCTCCCTAAGCCTAATCATTTCTAGCCTTTGATTTAATGTGCAAGTCATGTGACTCTTCCTTCATTTGTACATAGAGGCCATTGTTGGGTTCTTAATTGGCCTAATTTTAATATTGTTGTGTTTCAGGGAATAGGGAGGCCCAAAAAGAGGGGAAGAAATGGGGGGACAGGGGAACATCTGACTGTTGAAGCAGTCAGAACACACATAACATGTATCAAGCTGGTTCTTTGTCTTATATGAGCGTGGTTCGTGATGCCTCAAAACAATAATCAAAGACCACTGATCACAGTTCACCGTAACAGATACAAGAATAATGAAAAGGTTTTAAATATTGCAAGGATTACCAAAATGTGACACAGAGACACGAAGTGAGCACATGCTGTTGGAAAAATGGCACTGATTGACTTGCTTGACACAGCGTTGCCACGAACCTTCAATTTGTAAAAAACACACTATCTTGGAAGTGCAGTAAAGTTAGGTGCAATAAGATGCAGTATGTCTGTAGCTTTTTAAGCCTGGCTTCCTAGGAGTCACCTGCTTCAGAGTAGCTTATTGTTCAGTGCATCTTTGGTCACAGGTTGTGCTTAAGCCCCTGGTACAAGTGATGCTTCCCTCCTTTGTCAACTGGCCTGCATGCAACTTTGGAGACGTTCCCAGGTATTTCCCACATCCTGCTCTGACGCCTCCTGGTTGCACGGACTCCACACTCGCACAAAACCTTCGCAGCATGTGGGACTCACCAGGCTCCCACAGGGCTCTTCTTGATCTTGGCTGTCTCTTTCCCTGGTTCTATTAAACTCTGGCTTCTCTGGCTAGAAGCTTGTTACAAGGATCATGGAGATATGAGAATCCTCTTAATTACCTTCTACCAAGATCTCCATTTTTTGTGTGTGTTTGGCAATACCCTCAGGCATGGAATTCTTCACTTTCTCTTCCAAATAAAATGGTTCCCCTGAGACAGAGCAATGGTGCCCTTGGTCTTTATGGGCTGGCCCTCTCCCTTGGCAGAACCCCTGTACCACTGCATGGGATCTGGTGTGGGAACCATGAGCCACTTTTCCTGAGTGACGCCCTGTTCTCAGAGCAGGCTCTAGGGGTGGGGACATAGGCCCTGGTCTTTTTGGCTTGCCCCTCCTGACATGGCCCCTCTGCTTCTTGAGGAGTAATGTGTGGGATAAGGCGATTGGGTTCCCGTATTCTCAGCCTGCCACACCTGGGGTAGATCTTCTACCCTATGAGCAGGGGCTGGGTGGGGAGGGAGCCGGTGCCTGCCTGGAGCAGAGCTTCTGCAGCTTGGGGCTGCAGAGAATGAGCAAGCTCCACAGCCTGCTCTCCCCATGGCTCCAGAGCGGGAGACAGAGAGAGAAAGAGGGAAGGAACCCCGGCTTCCGCTGCATCTACCTGGAGTGGTGTCCAGGGTAGGTGCCACAGGAGCTGGCAGGGCTGGGGAGGGAGTGGCTAGGGGCCCAAATGCTGCACATTCTGCCTGCTCTTACCAAGATAGAGTAAAATTTTTCCATGAATATTTCTCCATTTGTTGTATGTCCTTAGGACAATTTCCACGGACTTGATTGTTTTTTAAAATAATTTTCTCCTGTTTTGCTGGTGAGCAGTTCTGGTACACTCTCTGTTTTCCATGCTGGAGCTTCATGACACCAGACACAAGGATAGAGAGAATGCGGCCTATAGACACAGTGGAGTATTATTTAGCCTTAAAAAGACAGAAATCCTGTCATTTGCAACAACCCGGATCAACCTGAAGGATGTGATGCTGCGTGAGATGAGCTAAGCACAGAAGGACAATCCTGTGTGATCTCACTCATCTGTGGAATCTGCAAACAAAATGGTATCATAGAAGCAGAGTGTAAAATAAAGTTAACAGAGACTGGGGAGGGGAGGAGGAGGGGAGGAGGAGAGGTTGGTCATTGGGTACAAAGCAATAACTGGTGCTCTGTTGCTCATGGGGCGACGACGGCTAGCAGCAGGGTACTGTATAATACAAAATAGCTAGAAGAGAGGCTTCCAAATGTTCTCACCACACAAAATGATACGTGCATGAGGTAATGGACATGCTAATGACTTGACTCGATCATAATACAACATATGTGTGCATTGAAATATCAAATGCACCTCATAAATATGTACAATTACATTGTGTTGACTAAAATTAAAACAAAAAAAATAAAGAATCAGGATATCAAAGAACACTGTTTTCCCGTCGGAGAGCCCTAAGGCGGCAGAAGTTTGCAGACAAAGGTTTCTCCTCCCTCCAGAAACCGCACCACGGTGGGTCCCGGCCCCACCTCCCGCTCTTGCGCCCGGATCGCACACTGGCGCTGACCACGGCATCCACTTGCAGCCCCTTCCCCTATGTGACTTGGGGGATGCAGCTGCCTCTCCGAGCTCCCGCATCGTCCGGCTCTAACCGCGATGATTCAGAAGGTGTGGAGTCCGCACCGCTGCCTCCAAGTCCTCGCCTCTCCGCGCCAAAGCCCTTTCCTCCCCTTCTCTGCAACGAATTACACAAAGGAAGCGTGGCTCTTTGTTCAGTGTGTTTCTGAGCAGCACAGGGCCTGGCCCCCTTGCCCACGCCCTCCTTAGGGGCGTCTGGGCTCGAGTGCCACTCAGGTCTGGTCCACCGTAAAGAGGGGTGGCGGGTCGGAAGCAGCAGCCTCTCCAAAGGCCGGATTAGAACGCCCAAGCCCAGGCCCCGCCGCCGCTACCGCAGGACTCCCGAAATGGGGCCGAGGGCCTGGGCCTTACCAAGCCCCCCAGGTGGCTCCGACGACAAAGCTCCGCCGACCTGCTAGAAAGCAGAGAAAGCCCTCCTCCCTGGAGTGAGCGCTTCCTTAACACGCCTGCACAAGTGCGTTAGCGGCCACCGCTGCTCGAAGTCCCCAGGGAGCAAGCGTCCCTGTATCACGCCCTCTGAGTCACAGTGCAGAGGGAGAAACACAGGTGCGGACCACCGCCCCACTGCTCAGCCCTGGCTCGAGGACCCCTGGCTGCAGTCTGCAGACAGGGCGGGGGCTGGGTGCCCTGTGGGTGTGCGTCTGTGGGTGATACCTGGGCGGCGGCTCATCGGCCATCTGTGGGTAGTGCGGGCTGGGTGAATGGGGCTAGTATAAGACTTTTAGGTAGGTGTTTAGGTAGTTACCTGAGTCTGTGCTCCGACGCGGCGGCTGAGGTCTCATCCCAGCTGATGCTGGGTCAAGACCATACTGACATCTGCCGAGTTCCCAACTGTAAGGATCTGCAGGGCTGCCGCTGCAAAGTACTGGGCCCGGCTTCTGTTTAAACCATGGAAATCTGTCTGCTCACCGTTCTGCTGTTTCTCCTGAGGCCTCTTTCCCTGGCAGAGCAGGCAGGGACAGTGGCCTGCCCCCTGCATCCCCGCCGGGTCCCCCTGTGTGCCAGCCCTGCCTGGTGTCTCTCTGCACAGCCTCATCCCCTCTCGTAAGGACACCAGTCAGACTGGATTAAGCCCACCCTTGTGACCTCGCTTTACCTTAATCCCCTCCTTAAAGGCTCTGTCTCTAAACACAGTCGCATTCTGAGGTTCTGGGGGTTAATGCTTGAACATGCAGACTCAAGGGTGACAAAACTCAGCCTGCAACACCAACTATCCAGCTAACCTGAGGTCCACAGAGGTTGCCGCTTGGCAGCATTCAGACCACAGAGAGCAGCACAGGAGGCTTTGAGCCAGGCCTGCCATCCCCGCAGCCGCATCCCCTGCCTGGGCCTCAGAGGCCTCTGTCCCTGCGGGTGCACAGAAACAGCTGTGCTATTAGCCCCGGTCACTGCTCAGACCACATCCGTGTTCAATCAGGGCCTGGTTGGTGTGCCTCTCCCTGACCCCAGGCGAGGGCAGGAGCCCAGGCTATGGTGGGGACAAGGCACGGGTCCTGGAGGGGCTGAGGCGTCGTGGCAATTGCTTGCTCCAGCTTTGTGTGTTCTCTCTCCCTCCTTCCCTCCCTTTCCATCTCTCTCTCTATCTCTCTCTCATTTCTTTTCTCCCTCCTATTCAGTAACCATGAATGCCCTCTCATCCCCCAGGACAGCCACCCGGCAGAACCACGACACGAACCTTCTGGCCATGTTCTCAGCAGCCTGACGCGAGAGCAGAGCCAACCTCGCGGGCAGGTGCATCTGCCTGCTCTGGCCCCGCAGCAAGCCTGCAGCTAGTGGTCTTTGGGCCGATTACAATTTTGTTTGCACTAGTTACCCCACAAAGAACAAACCTCCTTTGGGGCCTCAGGAGTCCCAAATTTAAGCTAGTCACATCCCAATGTACCAAGTGTGATGGCAGAATGGTAATTATGTCAAGACACAGAGCTGTGCCCACAGAGCTGTTACCATACCACGGTGCGTGCATGACATGACGGGGCTGTGGGGCATCAGCCAGGTGTGGCCAGGTGTGCTCACGGTCCTAACAGCTGTCATCACTGCCTCTGCCATCCTGTGCTTTAGAAGCAAGTGTTAGGAAGTAGGGGCAGAAAAGGAATGACTGTATAACACAGACTACATTTTTGCAATTCGATGGTCCCTGCCCTTCTGAGGGGTGGGGCATCCCTGTCCTCCTCTGGCTCTCAAGATGGTGTCCCTGACGTGCCCACCCTGCCATGCCAAGTGAGGCTGCATGCCTGGCTGGGATGGAGACCTGAAATCCACTTCTCCAAGGCTGAGACAGAGAGAGAAGGCCGCATAACCGAGCCGCTCCAGGGGGGATGGACTGTCCAGTTGGTACTGTTAGGGCCTAATGAGTACATCCTAAGCAACTCTCCAGCAATTATTTCCCAGCAATGTATGACAAGTTGCTATTTATACAGACCTATAAAATGTTACAGAGTTCCATTAATTTGCCTTTCATTAGCTATGTAATTTTGCAAATGATCCCGACTCGTGGTGCACTCTGCACTAAGATGCAGCTTCCTGGTAAGGCTCACGTGACACCTGCCCGCTGCTTCTCACTGCTGCTTCAAAGCGGAGCAGTCTCGCACAGACAAATGAATAATAACTCTGCATATGATACTGCGCATTCATTGGAAGGGTGGGAATGTGAAATTAGTACATCTGTTAATTGTGTGCAGTCGCTCTGGAGTAACGAGGCTGTTCATCATTAACTGTCTTTCCCTCGGGCATTCTTGGACACATCCTGCTGCTGGTGCGTCTGCTGTGCGGGTTTGTCCCCAATGGCAGAGAGAATGTGGCCAGGGGCAGCGGGGCGTGGGAGCTGTGGCAGGAGCAGGTCTCGGAATCGCTCCCTCCTGGGCAGCACTCCTGGCCCTGACTGCTGTGTGGCTTTGCATGTGTCATTTGCCTCTCTGGACTTCTGTTTCCTCATCTGTGAAATGGACACAATGATGACATGCTTCACAGGGGTGCTCAGAAGATCAAATGATGTCATTATAGCAGGTGCTTGAGAAAGCACAGAGCCCCACAGGAATAAGTGGTGCCTCAACCATGGAGCAGGAGAAAATTAATTCGTTCCCTGGAAGTGAGGAGCTGAGGGGAGGGGAGGAGAGGAAGCCAGGTCAGCTCTGTCTGTAGCTCCTTCAGCTGCAGGCACATGGCATAGCCCAGCCAGCTGTGACAGACCCAGGGGCCCTGGGCTCTGAGGGGGCTCCAGCAGTGCTGGGCTCTTGCCATTGCAAAGGCCAAGCAGTGACCAACTGGGGATGGGGTGGCCAGCAGCATGCCTGGGGTCAAGTCCTCAAGTTCATCAAAAACTTTCTGTGCCCCCCCACCCTCCAGGTTCTAGACTGACTTGTGGGCAGAGACAAGACTTAGACACAAGCCCGGCTCTCAGCCTGGCCTCCCCTTGACCCGCGGGCCAGACGTGTGTGGGTAGTTACACACCGTTGTGAAAGCTGGAATAGCAGTGGTAAGTGCAGGGGATGTGAGAACACCCAGCCCAGACAGTCAGCTTCCCGGACCAGGCACAGAGCCCCAGCACAAGCGTAGGACAAAGGAGACCATGAGGATCCCACCCTGAGCACACAGCGTGGTCTGAGCCAGCACATGGCAGATGCAGGGCTGGCGAGGATGGCAGGGACGTGGGGCTGGGACGCCCGGCACTTCCTCCAGTAGCAGCAGCTTCCCCTCCTCCTGTCCTTGGGTTAATTAGGAAATAATTCAAACATCAAAACCAGAGTGGGCAACATGGCAGGCAAGCGTCAATATGTTTGCCATGCGTGCTTCGCATTTTGTTTTACAAGTAAAAGATCTCCAATTTCATGGTAACATCCTGCGAGCCCCGCCGGAGCCCGCGTGCCCTCCTCCCCACCCCCTGGGGTAATCGCCATTCTGCTGTTAGTGTTTTCATAGCTGTGGCTCGTGAGAATTCGAATTCGTGGGCAGCACACAATGGTTTTCTGGGTGTTTATAAAACTCACAAAATGGCATCTATGCTGTTTCTGCTTCAAGCTTCCTTCTCTCAGCTTTCCTTTACCAGAGTGTTGGCACGATCTGCATCGTCCATTTCAGTCTGTATAGTATTTTGCCCATGAATCTAGCACAACTTAATTATCCGTTTTCTCACACATGAGAGTTTAGGTTTCTTCTGTGTCTCACCTCATTGCAGGCATGTCTACAAAGAGCCTCTTGGGCCCGCCTCCTGAGTGCACCCCGGGAGCACCTGGGGACCGCCACCCGCAGACGGAACTGAACCGGGTTGAGGGCTGCGCAGCTTCGGCTTTGTGAGTCCCGACGCCTTGCTCTGCCATCTGCGCTGGGGCCAGCACAGCCCCGGCCCACTTCCTTGCCAACACTTTGGACTACTATCAGCCTTGTTTTTAAAATCCCCAATCCAAATGACAGCCTTTTGTCATTTTGATTGTGTTTACCTGATTCCTAAGCGGTCTGAGCATCTTACCGAGTGTGACGGGCCAGCCTGGCGTCCTCTTCCATGAACCACCTGCAGGCGTTGTCTCCTGCTCACTGCAGCATGCGGTTTCCCCTCGATTTGTGGGAGCTCGGTGTGTATTCCCACAACCATTTTAAATTTGCTTGGCAAATATCTCTTCCTAGCCAGTGGCTTTTCTTTCAATGTTTACTCTGGATTTTTTTTGAAGCATAACTGTTGTATTATTCTAGTGTGTGGGTTTTATCAATAGTTTCCTTTGTTTGTGCTTTTTAAGTAAAATCTTTTTTTATCCTGATGGAATAAAGATATATTTTCTTCTAAACTTTTCAGGGATTATTTTTCCCATTTAAATCTTTAGCCTGCCAAGAACATATGTTCTGTGCAGTGTGCGCTGGAGATGTAGCCGCTTGGCCCGCACGCTTACCGAGCAGTCCAGTCTTCACTGATCTCTGGCACCTCATCTTCGCGCTGCCACACACCTGGCTCCTCGAACCCGGGCTTCTGCTCGGCTCCGGGTCCCGTGAGCCCCGGAACCTGCACAGGTGGAGTGAGGAGAATGGAGACTGGACAGCTGGACGTGAGGCCCCATCCTTCCTCCGCTGAAGTAGCTGCACGTCCTTCTGTTCATATGTCACGAGAAGAAAGCGACCGTCATATGAAGACGTCCAGCCTCTGCTCCCTTCCACTGGATGGGATTCGGCCACTCTCCACCCCTGCCCTCCTGGCAGGACAGACTTGCTTCCTAAACTGGTTATTTCACCTTTTGTGAGGTAAAATTTGGAAGAAAAGGGATGATGAGAAGGACAAAAGATGTTCTGAGTTTGGAAGAGAGGGTCTGGTGCTGGAAAATTGGGGAGAAGAGAGAGAAAGCAGAAGGCGAGGGAGACGCAGAAACAGGAGGGTGATGAGTGAGGCACCTGCCACTTAAGACCCTCCAGGAGGAGCAGGTAGGAGCAGGGTCTCCTTTAGATTATTTCATTATTTCTACATCTCAAATGCCACAGAGCTCTGAGACTGAACTACACAAGTATCGATTCTGTGAAAGATTTCATTTCAAAGAAAACGTGATGGTTAAGATCGCAGGTTGGAATTGCAGCCCAGCAGTAAAACTGACCAACAGCAATGACAGATGGCTGGAGCTATAATATAGCACAGTAAATTGCAAAACTAGCAACTAATGAAAAAAAAAATACCATTCTAGAGTACCTGAAAAGACACAGACAGACTCAAATGCTAATGTTATTCCCACATCCCAGAAGCCCATTAGTCCTGAAAATTTGCACTAGTAACCCCCAAAATTGAAGAGAAGTAAAGTGAGTGGTTAGCCTTCCCATTTTCCTATTGGGCCACTCGCTTGTGCCCCGAGAGAGAGAAATGAGAGAGGGAGAAATGAACAAAGAAGAGCACACAGTAGGCTGCTTCTGTCCTGACCCTGAGGCTCCGGCTCCCACTGCATCAGCAGGATCAAAGCCCTCAGCACCGCCTCCTAGGAATGCCGTTCACCGCGAGGCCGGGCGGCGGGGTGGAATACCAGTGCAGCATAGTAGAAACATCTCACAGGAAAGCTACTTCCAGGTCGTCCACCTGAGGCAGCCTGGATGGGAACCTGGGTTCCCCCAGAGGCTCGTCATGCCCTCAGGCCACCAAGAGCTGCCAGCACTGACGCTCCAACACCTGCCTTCAGTGCTAACTGGGAAGAGGAAGCACTGGCCCAGGTCGGGTGGGACGAGAGGGAAGGAATCGCTGACGCTGTACCAGAGACGCGGTAGAGCTCTCCAGGCCTGGGCAGGTGGAAAAGAAGCAACACAGCGACTATGCAAATAGGGGACAATAAATAAGTAAATGACATATATAAATAAATACATCACATAAATGAATATAAAGACAAGTATGATGAAAAAGGCACATAAAAAAGCTAAAAAAACAGCCAAGAAACACAAGGAAATATGTCAATATCCCTTTACTCAACAGAATGGCTTAATAGGACACCTCCAAAAATCTCAAAGAAGAGACAGTAAAACCAAACGAGCCAGTTAGCAGGGAGGGACAGATCGCGAGAGAGGAAACTGAAGAGAAACAGAAGGCTGAAGCAGGGGAGGGGCAGAGACAGTGGTGAGGTTCAAAAGTAGAACCAGGAGAACATGGGGACAGGTCACAGAGTACATATGGAGGGGTCACCAAGGACCCAGGGCACCCCAGGTGGGCCCAAGTCAGCAGCAACGGCCCCAGTCCAAAGGTGAGCCCACGGCAGCAGGGCCCAGTGGCGCAGCCTAGGCGAGCGTGCAGCCTTGTGCAGGCGCCGCAGGTGGTGGGTGCGGCTGGTGCCTCTCTCTCTGGGCTGGGCTCCTGGGAGGAGGACTGTTTCATTCACCTGCTCAGCGGGGCTCATGTCCAGTGAGCAGGCAATCTCACTTAGCCGAGGCTGCACAGACAGCGAGCGGCAGTGCCCCAGCCTGACCCCGTCCATCTGACTCAAGAGCCATGCAGAGGACGGCTGCACACAGGGACGCTGAGCAAGTTGTGGTCCCAGCTAAGTGAGCACACTAGACCAGCATCGGCCTCTGGGACCATGTCTCTGGGATTCCAACCAAATCCTGTTTTAACTCTCATCCAAGCACGGTCGTCCACCTGGGCTGGCCCAAATAGCACGTGGAGCCATTTTGTAGCCATCTAGTGGTGTTCTTGTCTCAATCTGTTCAGCACACCTGGGAAAGGTGTTCCCGGACCTGAGCACAGGGGTGAGTAAACAGCATAACCTGTCTGGCACTAAGTCAGCAGCAGATGCTCCTGAGAGTCTCACCCCAGGGCCCAGGCGGTCTACCTGCCCACAGGTGTGGGGAGATGACTCTCCATGTTGCTTTTTCAAAGGCCACTGATTCCTGCTTCGGCACTTTGGCTGTGCATCTTTGTAAGGCCCATGCTTTGCAGGGCTGACTGTGCATAGGTGCGAGCTCTGAGGGTTTTACATGAGTTAACTCCTTTAAACCTCCTGATGCCCCAATTGCAGCAGGTCATGCCACAGAGTGGCCACAACATGCCATCCTCCTATAGCACTTCTCACCCTTGGACTTTGATGCTCCTCCTATTTGACACTCATCCCATTAAGAAGGGGGGTCTCCTTGCAAAGCAGCCCAACTTCTCTGAGGTGCCATGCTATGAGGAAGCCCAACTAGCCACACTGGAGAGGCAACAGGAGGGAGCCCTGAGACCATACGAGAGAGGTGCCCAGCCAGCACCCTCAGTTTCAGTTGTAGCCACTGTCTGACACAGCCCAGAAGAGACCCTGAGCTAGAGCTGTCCAGCTGAGCCCTTCCTGAATTGATGACCCACAGAAACCCTCAGAGATAATAGCATGTTTTTTGTTGTTTTAAACCACTAAATTTGGTGACTTTTTATGCAACAATAAATAGCATATACCTGTAACATGGGTACTTTTATTACCCCTCATTTAATCAATGAGGAAACTGAGGGACTGATAAATTAAATAATCCCACTAAGGTAATCCACCCAGTAAGTGGTAGAGCCAGGATTTAATGTCTGGTTCCAGATGCCTGCTGTGGGTCAGCATCGTACACTGCTTGTTGCACAGACCAGACAGGAGGCAAGAAATACTGGGACCCAGACGGGCTTGCGTTGGTGCCCAACTCACACCCAGCCACTTCTCCATCACTACCAAACCCTGAGCTTCAGAGACCTCTGCTCTGTGAGCTCGCAGGGCCAGCACTGTGATCTGCACATTGTCCTAAATATTTCTTTTGCTTGTTGAATGTTTTTCTTTCCTTAAGCCACAGTGACTATTTTCTTAAGGTTAGGATAAAAAAAAATCTGTTCAGTGAGATGCATTATCGTATTGCATTCCTTAAACGGCTTCAGTAATAATCAGCACCAAATCAGACAAAGGCGATCACAGGGAAAGAGGTCCTTTTTTATCCTCAGGGTCATTCCTCCTCCAGGAAAAGATAAAGGGAGCTAGCGGAGAGCTAAGGTACCGCAAACGTTTAACCCTAAATTCATATGCCTAAAGGATGCGCCACCTTCTGGTTGGTTCCATCTAAAGGGAAGGGCTCTGGGCCGCCATGGGGCCCAGCAGCATCCATCGCTCGCGCCCTGCCTCTCGAAGGCACCTGGCAGCAGAGCGCACAGTGGCGGCCCCCACCCGACTGCCTCCTTCTGCCTCCTCTGAACAACCTCTGTGTAGTCTCCGTGCTCCACATGCAGTTCTCTTCAAATTAGAAAGAAAAAAGAGTGGTTTAAAGCAGTACATCTTTTTCTTCTTCTCGAATATGGATAACGGAAAGGAAAAAATATTTATGATTAGCTCTGTGTCTTTGGAAAATGAATCTCAAGGAAGACCCATTGTTCACACAGTGGCGGGAGGCAGGGCAAGGGGGGAGAGGTCAAGGAGGCCAGCCCCGCCTGGCAGGACAGAGCAAGGAGCCCCTCCGAGAGACAGCAGGCCTATGGCTGGCGGGTGCGAGAATATAATTTAGCTTTTCTGTGCTCGCGACAGGTTACCCCGCCTCTGGCTTTACTAGAAACCCTCCCCACATCACACCACTGCTGCCGGAGCTGGAGTCATTCCTGTGCTGTGCTGTTTTTGCTGTGGTCAGTGACGGACGCAATAAAGGGCTGCCTCTGGCCTCCTCGTGGGTGTGGGGAAACAGAGGCAGCCCACAGGAACCAGTCGCCTCAGCTCACATTGCTAAGTCAGGAGTCATTCGTGACGTGGTGACAAATCCCACCTCAATGACTTGTTTATGTGTTGGCCCTGCTTACCTTCCTTGGGCAACGCTGCCCAAGACATCACTGTTAATGTGTAAGTGTAAGATAATTTCTTATGCTGAAATAATTTTGCAAGTAACGCACAATTCTGTTCAGATTTGTGATAATACTACAGAAACCAGCAATTGTCATTATGATGACTTGAAAATTGTTTCTGAGGGACATAGTCTTCCTCAGAATAAGTGTGCCATGTGATTCGATTCTTATGTGAGAAAAACATTTCCATTGCAGAAATGCTCTGACAATTGGTTGAAGCCAACAGAAAATATTTTTGGTCAGTACCACGTGTGTGACCAGAACACACAATTCAAGGATAAGAGCTGAGATGTCGTGGAGGACCAGCAGGTGGAAACCAAGCAGGGAACGGTCCGTCGCCTAGTGCGATGGCTCTTGTGCTCGAGCTGTGGCAGAACCTCCTGGGGATGTCAAGACAGGCTGCTGAGCTCGGCCTCGGAGCTTCCAACCAAGTCAGCCTGGGTCGGGATGCCCCTGCTCGCATCTCCAACACAGCCCCAGGTGATGCTGCTGCTCTTGGCCCAGGGACCTCGCCTAGGAACCACTGGTGGGACAGAAACACTCTGAGTTTGCCGCCAGTCAGCCCTGGGTTCAAACCCTCTCAGCGCCATCTACTTGTGAGTCACTCTGGTGTGTTGTTTGAGCTATCTGATCATCCTTTTCCTTCCTCATTCAATCAGAAACAGCTTTCAAGGTGATTGCAGGATTAAATGAGATTGTATAAAAACTCAGGTGAAGGGCTAAGTTAATAAATAAATAATGATTTTGCTCCATCCTTGTTGAAAATCTTGTCCTATCAAATATTTTCCTTTTTAGGAAGCTATGTCGTAAAATAGAAATCTCTAGATATCTAGATATTAACTATTTTATTCATTCCTTAAAGGATTACTAGAATGCTTACTGTACACCAACCGTAGGCTGGTTACTGGGATTTTTCCTGTTATATAGTCACTTTACTAACTAGGCAATAAAATGCCCTTTTAAACAACCCTTGCTTGGAATAAGCCTGAAGGGGGCGAGCATGGGCAAGGAGAAGCCCCGAGAGCGGCACAGGACCAGCAGTGCGCAGCCAAGCGCGTGGCCTGTAAGATGCGGTGCTGGAACCGCATTCGCTGATCCGTGCTCCTGAGAAGCAAGTGCGGGGCAGGCCAGTGTCTACCTACACGCATGTGCCGGATTCTGTGATGGAGAAGTTCGTGTTTCTCCACGGAGTAAAGAATCGGAACTCAAAGATAAACACTTCCTTCAACGCGTTAAAAATGATTGTTTCCAGGCAAATATTGGACAAACTGCTCGCTTGAAGAGGATAATTTCGCTGATGGGAACGCACCGAAATGAGGGCGATGGTACAGATGCTGCGGATGTGATATTTTGGGTCTGGCCCCTTCACTTCCTCTCCAGTGGCTTTGGGAAAGAAGCTCGCCTCAACTTTCTCCTCTGAAAAGTGGCAGAAAGCATATCTAATTTGCCAGACTTTTGTAAGTACAGGAAGAATTTGCATGAATTTAGTGTTTTTTGACAACTGTTTCTGAGACACCTGTTGTAATAGTGAAGATAAATGTGTGCATCTTGATTTCAGTATGTCTCCCTCTTTCTCTGTGCAGACCTCAGACGTCCTTCATTTGTGTTTATCCTGAATCTCAGGGTCTCCACCCACTTCCTTTCCTAACCCCCTTAACAATGAGTTATCTAAAGAAACAAAAATACAATTATCCTATCAGATGACTCTTACCAGGCAAAGCAAGATAGATGTATAGTCCTCCTACATAACCAAATTTAGTGTTTACCAATAAGTAAATTTTAGTGGTGACATTATTCTGAAGAACTGATTGTCTTTGTTCCCTCCTTCCATTCCCCCTCCTGATGTACCCATCTCTTCCCTCTCCCACTGTACTTCAGTTCAGCTCGAACACTCCTCCAACAGCATGGAGACCGAGCGTCGCATGTCTGTGGGGGGGGGGGGGGGGGGGGAGGGTGTGCACTGTGCTTGTCAAACACTATCTAACCAAAGAGTATGGGAATTAACCAGAGATCCATTAACACTTTTCCCATGTCTTTTTATTTTACAATGAGATTTTGAGCTACTGATTACCCTTTTCCATTATGCAGCTATAACGTTATGTAAATAGCCCAAGATTACACAGTGTGGCATGCGTGTTCCCCAGAAGCAAACCCTGAGAGGAGGGTAAGAAGTTGGGGAAGGAGAGATGAGCACCTGGGAATAAAAACAAGGGTACGCACTCAGGACGTCGACGACGTCCGATGTTCTCAGCCCATCCCACAGGAGCTCCAGAGCCAAGAGCGCCCCATAGAGAAGCCCTGCATTTCATGGGAATGGCCACATGCAGGTACCTCAGCCACTCTTGGCCCTTGGCTGGAGCTGCCCAGGAAGAGCAGCCTGGGTTCAAAGGCGAGACGGGATCCTGGGTTTCCAATAGCTGGGGGCTATCAGCTAACTGCACTTTTTGCAGCTGAACAGCGAGTTGAGTTCTTTCTTGAAGGGAGGTCTGAGTGGCACCACCACACCACCAGTGGGTTGTAGTACTGCCACCTGGACCCTGGTCTGTGTGAATCCAAAGCCAACACTCTCTCCACCATCTCACCCTCATCTGGGATGAGGCACTGGAGAGCCAGTTGGCTGCATTTCATAGATAACTGGGGTTCCAGAATCGCAGCAGGCATCCACAGGCACATTTCAGGGTGCTCAGCCTCACCCTACTTCTGTCTCTCACCTGAGGGTTCAGCCTCACTCATGTAAGAAAGAGGTGGTTGGTGGAAGTCACCTCATCTAGTCCAACTTGCATCGGAGCCTGACTTTGAGGTGACAAACATTAGCTCAAATATTCATAAAAACCAATAGTGTAATGGCATCGTTACATCACCCTCGATTAGCAACCGAGCGGTAGGGAAGGAAAGGGTGAGATTTGGGCACCAAAACATTAGTATGCAATTCTTAAATGCATGGTATCTTTTCCATTTGTTTTTAAATGACAGCTTCTAAGATTGGTCTTCCTAATATTGGTACTACTTCTGATCAATCAACACCATTTTTCTTCCTTTTATTGCCACTGCTTTGGATTAGAGTGAAAGCCCCCAGGTTCATGCACGGTGAGTAAACTGGTACAGAATAGCAGATACACAGTTGAGACGGATCCTTCTTAGACAGAAGCGCAGAGCCGAACCTCAACTTCAACGTGTCTTCAAAAATCGCTTCTGTGGTTTCCAGTTGCAATTCTAACAAGTAATGAGCTTGAGTCACTCCCATCCTTACCATAAGAAAAAGCAAAACAAACTGAAAACCAACAACCTTTCTTAGCCACATCAGAGAACTGAGGTTGCAAGGAAAATTGCCACCCCTGAATCTGGAGAGACAGGCCCTCACGGTGAGATCCAGCTAGGATCCTCTTACCAGCAGCAGAAGCCGCTGGAGCCAAAGCCCAGTAGAAACACTGACACGGTAATTTCGACTAATTGCTGGAGGCTAAGTGTGGACCAGCCTAAGACTGAGAAACTCCTAAGGGCACAATCTTAGGGGACCCCAGAATTTTGCGGGCTTTACTTCTAGGAAATATAACAGATTCTCATGGTGACAATCGAGAAAGATCCCCTCAAAGCCGTGGCACAGGAAGGGAGGAGTAAACGTGGTGTACTGAGCTCAAAGGCTTCTCTGTGCACAGGCCTGTCTCCAGGAAGGATGCGCCAGAGACTGTCCCAGGCTGGGGCAGGGGCTCACCCACCGCAGCCTCCTCCACCCTTCCGATCTCGTCAAAGGGGAAGAAGGTCCAAAGGATTGAAGGAAAAAGACTGGGAATGCAGCTGCCAGAACTGGCACTGGGAATGGAGCAGACAAGACCAGACCAGGAGGAGTGTGTGTCGTCAGGGAGCGGAGAGAACGTGAGGGTCAATGAGAAGACTGCAGAATGCCACGCCTCACCGCCTGCCGCCGCGGCAGGAAGGCTGCCGTGTGATGCGATGGCGATGAGTGAGAACCGCAAGAGTTCCAGGACCACAGCCTCTCTGAGGAGCAGTACATAGGGAGGCCCCAAAGTCAAGTGAAGACAAAAACAAGGACACGAAAGGAATTTAAAGCCCCTGGTACCTGAAGCTACGGCAAACATTAAACACAGCCCAGCCACTAACAAGATCAGCATAAATCCTCACACCAAAAAAAAAAAAAAAGAAAAAGAAAAACACCCCTGTATAAATTTATCTTTTAAATACACTTTTGATAAGAAGACCCTTTCTAAAACAAGCACATGTAGCTCTGCATGTTAGTGGAGCTTTGGACTTTTTGGGATGGGGCCGCCAGTGACCAGCTTCCCTTTGGGGCATTATTCCCACATGGTGACCCGTGTTCTCCTTTAAGGATCTTCTGCAGAAGGAAGCTTTAAAAGTCGTCCTCTTTTTCAAAATTAGAAAACAATCTCAGATATGCTGAAAGTCCATTTTCTGGTTGCTGTCGTTTTCTCCTGTTTTGGAAGTGTGTGTTCCTGGCCGTTGGCCATAATAAGTATGTTATTTTAATTAAAATGTTTCACCTAGTGGCCTTTATAAAGTAATGAATAAACAAATTACACTGGTGAAAAAAAAAAGTCTATTGCTCCAGTTCCTATTGACAGATTTGAAATGGCAGAATATGAACAAAAAAATTGTTAGGCATTCCAAAAGCCAAGACATAGTTTTAAGAGACAAAGCAACATCAGAACTAGGCTTGGATATGACACAGATGTTGAAATTATCAAACAGGGATCATTTAAAGGGACTTAATTTGTTAATCCCTCTAATTGAAAAGGTAGACAACATGCAAGAACAACAACAAGAGAAAACAATTAATGATAAAAATAAAATATAACAAATCATTCAGGAAATGTGGGACACTATCAAAAGATGTAACATATGTGGAATTAGTAAACCAGGAGAAGAATGAGAGAATAAAGCAGAAAAAATATCTGAAGTAATAATCGTAAAATGTAAAATAAACAACAAACTATAGACCCAGGAAGATGAGAGAACACAAAGCAGTATAAATCCTGCCTCTCCACCAAACATGTGCAGACATATCATTAAAACTGCAGTAACCAAAGACAAAGAGAAAAGAAATAAACCCAATGTGAGAAAAATTACATAGACAGGAAAAAGGATGGGAATTACAGTGGACTTCTCATCAGAAACCACACGATAAAGAAGGGCATGGAATGAAGTAACTAAAGTATAGAAAGGCAAAAACCCACCAATCTAGAATTTATATCGAGCAAAATATTGTATCAACTGTAAAAGAGAAATAAAGATTTTCTCAAATAAAAACTGAGAGTATTTATCACCAGCAGATCTTCCCTACAAGCAGTGTTGAAAAACATTATTCAGGCAGAAGGAAAAGGATGTACTTGGGTCTACATAAAGAAAGAAAGCACATCCGGGTATGAATAATGACTACAAAATAAAATATTTTATTTTTCTAATTCTTAATTGGTCTAAAAGGTAACTTTGTTTAAAGCAATAAAAGTACCAATATATTGTGCAATTACAGCACATGGACAAGTGAAATGAACGACAGCCATGTCCCAAAGGGTGAGAGGAGGAATAAGGTGTGCTCCCTTACAAGGTGCCTACACTGCATGTGAAGTGGTCTAGCATTATTCAAAAGATACAGAAAAAGCATTTGACAAAATTTGATATCCTTGCATGATAAAAACATTAAACAAATTAGGTATAGAAGAAATGTGCCTTAACACAGTAAACGTATGACAAGCTCACAGCTGACATCATACTCAATGGTGACAAGTTGAAAGCTTTTACTCTAACCTCAGGAAAAAGATAAGGGAGTCAAATTTCACCACTTCTATTCAACATAGTACTAAAACTCTTAGCCAGAGAAATCAGGTGAGAAAAAGAAATTCAAGGCATCCAAATAGGAAAGGAAGAAGTGAAATTGCCTCTACTGACAACATGATCTAACATATAGAAAATCCTAAAGATGCCACCAAAAAATTGTTAGAACTGATAAACCAATTTAGTGAAGTTGCAAGAATCGAAAATCAGTAGTATTGGTACACACTCATAACAAACTACCTGAATAAGAAATTAAGAAAATAATCCCATTTACAATAGCATTGAAAATAAAAATAAAACACTTGCGGCTGAATTTAATCAAGGCAATGTAAGATCTGTATACTGAAAACAATAAAACATTGATGAAAGAAATTGAAGATGACACAAATAAATGGAAAGATATCACACGTTCATGGATTGGAAAAATTAATATTGTTAAAATGACTATATCAGCAAAAAAATACCTACAGATTCAATGCAATCCCTATCAAAATTCCAATGACATTTTTCACAAAAATAGAAAAAAAATCCTAAAATTTATATGAAACTACAACAGACTCCAAATAGTAAAGCAATCTCAAACAAAAAGAACAAAGTTGGAGGCATTGTACTACCTGATTTCAAAATATGTTATAAAACTATAGTAATCAAAATGGTATGGTGCTGGCATAGAAACAGACATGTTGAACAATGGAACAGGATAGAGAGCTCAGAAACAAACCCATGCATTTACAATCAACTGACTTTTTGACACAGGTGCCAAGAACTCACAATAGAAAGACAGTTTCTTTAAGTGTTGGAAAAACTGGAAGCCACATGCAAAAGAAGGAACTCATACCCTTACCTCACACCATATATACAAAAGTCAGCTGAAAATGGATTGAAAACTTGAATTTAAGACCTGAAAACTATAAAAACTATTAGAAGAAAACATAGGGGAAAGGCTTTATGACATTAGCCTGGGCAATGACTTTTTGGATATGACCATAAAAGCTGAGACAACAAAAGCAAAAATAGACAAATGGCATTGCAGCAAACTCAAAACTTCTGCACAGCAAAAGAAACAGTTAAAAGAGTGAAGTGACAACTGACAAACTGAGAGAAATTATCTGCAAACAATGCACCTGATAAGGGGCGAATACCCAAAATGTATAAGGAACTGAAACAGCCCAGTAGCAAGAAAACAAATAACCCAATTTTAAAAAATGGGCAAAGTACCTGAATAGACGCTTATCAAAAGAAGATATACAAATAGCCAACATGTACATGAAGAAATGCTCAATATCACCATACATCAGGGAAATGCAAATCAAAACCACAATGAGATATCACTTACCTTCAGTGAGACTGGCCTTTATCAAAAAGTCCCAAAACAATAAATGTTGGTGTGGATGCGGAGAGATGGGAACATTCATACACTGCTGGTGGGACTGCAAACTAATGCAACCTCTGTGGAAAGCCATATGGAGATACCTTAAAGAGATACAATTAGAAGTACCATTCGATCCAGCAATCCCATTACTGGGCATCTACCCAAAAGAACAAAAGACACTCTATGAAAAAGAGACCTGCACCTGAATGTTTATAGCAGCACAATTCACAATTGCAAAGATGTGGAAAGAACCCAAGTGTCCATCAATACATGAGTGGATTAATAAAATGTGGTATATGTATACCATGGAGTACTATTCAGCTTTAAGAAACAATGGTGATCTAGCACCTCTTGTATTCTCCTGGATAGAGCTGGAATGCATTCTACTAAGTGAAGTATCCCAAGAATGGAAAATCAAGCACCCCATGTACTCACCGTCAAATTGGTATTAACTGATCAACAAATAAGTGCAGATATAAGAATAACATTTATTGGATGTCAGGCAGCGGGGAGGGGGGAGGAGGGGATGGTTATATGCACACACAAAGAATGTGATGCGCACCATCCAGGGGATGGACACACTTGAAGCTCGGACTTGCAGGGGGAGGTGGGGCAAGGGCAACATACGTAACCTAAACATCTATATCCCCATAATATGCTGAAAAAAAAAAAAAAAAGAAGTGTTGGTGAAGATGTAAAAAAAAGGGAGCCCTTGTGTACTGTTGGTGGTAATGTAAATTAGTTCAGCCATTTTTGGAAAATGGTGTGGTGGTTCCTTTAAGAAATAAAAAATGGAATTATTATATGTGATTTAGTGACCCTGCTTCCGAGTATATATTCAAAAGAATTGAAATCAGTGTGCTGAAGAGATATCTGCACTCCCATGTTCACTGCAGCATTATTCACAATAGCCAAGACATTTAAACAACCTCAGTGTCCATCAGTGGGTGAATGGATAAAGAAAATGTGGTGTATATATGCATAACGGAATACAATTCAGCTTTTAGAAAGGAGGAAATTCTGTCACTGGCAGCAACATGGATGAACCCAGAGGACAATAAGTTAAGTGAAATAAACCAGGCACAGATAGACAAGTAATGCAAGATCTCATTTATGTGTGGAACCTAAAACAACCCAAGCACCAAGAAGTAGAGAGTGGAATGATGGTTACTGGAGGCTGGGGCAGGAACAGAGAGAGAGGATGAGGAACAGGGAGATGTTAGTCAAGAGTTACAAAGTTTCAGTTAGGAGAAATAAGTTCTAGTAATCTATTGCATAGCATGGTGACTATAGTTAATAATAATGTATGCTTCAAAATTGCTAAAAAGTAGATTTTAAATATTTTCCTCATGATGAAATGGTAAGTCTGTGAAGTGATGAGCATGTTAATTAGCTTGATTTAGTCATTCCACCATGTATACATATAGTACACATAGCATCACATCTTACCCCATAAATACATACAATTCTTTGCCAATTAAAAATAAAATAAATTTTTAAAGTGGACTTCAATTAGTTAAAAATATATGTTGTCAATTTTAGAATAATTACTGCTTTTTAAAAATGTTTGAGATGGTAAAATAGGAAATAAAATGGGTTTGTAGAAAATGCTCCAATAAAACCATAATATAACACAACAATAACATAACAATCCTAAATATTTATTACCTAAAAAATAAAAAGCATCAATATACATAAGGTAAAACTGAGAGAACTGAAGGAGAAATAGACAGATTGTCTCATTGTTAGAGAGCTCAACACCTTTCTTTTAGTAACTGATAGATGATGCAGACAGAAAATCAGTAGTGATGCAGCTGAACTGAACAGCACCATCAGTCCACTGGATCTAATTGGCACCCATAGTATATTCATCCCACAGTGGCAGCACACACCTTCTCAAACTCAAATGGAACATTTACAAAGATCTGGGCCACAAAACACACTTTAGCAAATTGAAGAGAATAGAAATCACACAAAAGATGTTCTCAGACCTCGGTGGAATTAGGCTAGAAATTAATAACAAAAATATAGCTGGAAAATCCCCAAATATTTGGGAATTATACACATTCCTGAGTAACACATGAATAAAAGAATAGTTCTTTAAACATTATAAAAATATTTTTAAATACATAAGAATAAAAATAAAAAATAAAATTTTACCAAAATTTGTGGAGCATAGTAAAAGAAACACTTGTAGGGAAATATATGGAAATAAATAAATAAGAAATGAAGAATAGTCTAAGATCAATAACATAAGTTTCCACCTTAGGAAACTGGAAAAGGAGGTGCAATTTAAGACTAATGCAAGCAGAAGAAAAGAAATAATAAAATTAGAGCAGAGATCAATTAAGTTGAAAATGGCACAACAATAGAGAAATCAATGAAACCAAAATATGATTCTTTAAACAGTTCAATAAAAGTGATAAACCTCACGTACCTCAGGTTAAACAAAGGAAAAAAAATAAGTTGCAAATTACGATCTTAAAAATGAAAAGGGATTATCACTACTAATCACATAAACATTAACGGTACCATAAAAGAAAATAAAAGAAAGCTATGGCTAACTCTATTCTCTCAAATTTTATAACTTAAATGAAATAAAGCAATTTTTTGAAAGATACATAGTACCTAATATCACACAAGAAATAAACTGATTGTCCTTATATCTGTTAATGAAATTAAATTAATAATTAATCACCATCCAAAAAGATGATTTCACTGGTGAATTCTTCCAAACATTAAGGAAGAAATAAAACTAAATCTCCATGGTCACTTCCAAAAAGTAGGAGGAGAGGGAACATATCCTATTTATTCTACTAGGCGGGCACTTCTCTAAAACCAAAATCAGATAATATACAAGACTATCTGGGTGATGGGCACACTGATAACTTTGACTTAAGCAGTATAAAAGCAATCCATGTAACCAAAGCATTTGTACCCCCATAATATTCTGAAATAAAAAGAAAAGAAAACCACCAACCAATATCTCACATGAACTTTGATGTGAAAATCCTCAACAAAATATAAGCAAATTAGGAACAACAATGTAAAGAAGAATTATACTCCACAGCTAAGTGCAGCATATTACAGGAATGCAAGCCTGGCTCAACTGTCAAAGATCCATCAATGCAATCTAACATATTAACAAGCTTAAAGAAGAAAAATCCTATAATCATGTAAACTGACACAAAAAAATTTCACAAAATTCAATATTCAATCTTAGTAAAAATATTTAGTGAACTAGATATATAGTTGAATTTATTCAAATTGGAAAAAAAATCACAAAAGGACCCAATAGCTAACATCACACTTAATGATGAAAAAATAAGTTTTCCTTCTAAGGTCAAGAACAGGGTAAGAGTGTCCTTTGTCACCACTACTATTCAGTATCATACTAAAATTCCTGGCTAGTATGATAAGAAAAAGAAAAGATAGACAAGATAGACGTCTTGAAAAGATAAGATAGAAAAGAAAGATATACATACTGAAAAGAAAAAAAATAAAACTATTTTTGTTTGCAGATGACATGATTGCCTACACAGAAAGCCACCAGAAATCTATAAAAACAAATTTGGAAAAAAATATATAAAATACCTTTCTGTTACTAATAAGTAAGTACAACAAGATCATAGGCTACAAGATCAACATAAAAAATGTCAATTGCTTTCCTATATACAGTCAGCCCTCTGTATTTATGGCTTTGGCATCCACAGATTCATCCAACTGCAGACCAAAAATATTTGAAATAAAATGATAAAAAAATACAATATAACAATTTGCATTGAATTTACATTGTATTAGGTGTTATAATTAATTGAGTGATGATTTACAGTACACGAGAGGATATATGTAGGTTATATGTAAACACTGTACCATTTTATGTGAAATATTTGAGCATCTTCAGACTTTAAAATATGTGGGGGGGTTCTGGAAGCAATCCCCTGCAGATACCGAGGGATGGCCATACTATCAATTGGAATTTGAAACTTTTAAAATATCAATTATTTTAGCACTTTAAAAAATAAATCTATAAATCTACAAAATATATACAGGAAAATCTTATGAAGAAAGTTATAAGATTTTGAGGAAAGAAATCAAAGTAAATAAATGGTTTCATGCCTTAGGTTTAAGTCCGTTATCCTCTGTGAGTTGATTTTTGTGAGAAGTGAGAAGTGTGGATCCCGTTTCAGTCTTCTGCAAGTGGCTATCCAATTTTCCCAGCACCACTTATTGAATAGGAATTCTTTTCCCTAGTGTATGTTTTTGTCTGCTTTGTCAAAGATCAGGTGGCTATATGAGGACTGTTTTATATCTGGGTTCTCAATTCTGTTCCTTTGGTCTATGTCTCTGTTCTTCTGCCAGTACCATGCTGTTTTAGTTACTATAGCCTTGTAGTATAGCTTGAACTCTGGTAAATTGATGGCTCCCAATTTGTTCTTTTTTGCTTAAGGTTGCTTTGGCTATACAGGGCCTTTTCTGGTTCCATACACAGTGTAGAATTATTTTTCCCAAATCTGTAAAAAATGATGTTGACATTTTAATAGGGATCACATTGAATCTGTATATCACTTTGGGTAGTATAGACATTTTAATAATGTTGAGTCTGCCAATCCAAGAGCATGGTACGGTTTTCCATCTGTTTACATCCTCTGCTATTTCCTTCCTCAGTGTTTCACAGTTCTCCCTGTACAGGTCTTCCACCTCCTTAGTTAAATATATTCTAGGTATTTTATTTTCTTTATTGCTATTGTGAGATACATCAGAGTAGGCAAAGAATTTATGAAGAAGACCCCAAAAGCAGTCACAGAAACAATAAAAATAAATAAATGGCACCTGATCAAATTAAGGAAACTATCAGTAGATTGAATAGATGACCTACAGAATGGGAGAAAATATTTGCATGCTACACATCTGATAAAGGCTGATAACAGAATCTATATAAAATCCATGAAAACCAGCAAGAAAAAAATCAAACAACCCCATTAAAAAGTGGGCAAAGGACATGAACAGAAACTTTTCAAAACAAGATAGATTAATGGCCATCTAACACATGAAAAAATGCTCAACATCTCTAATTATCACGGAAATGCAAATCAAAACCACAATGAGATATCACTTAACTCCAGTGAGAACAGCTTTTATCAAAAAGTCCCAAAACAACAAATGCTGTCATGGATGCAGAGAGATAGGAACACTTATACACTGCTGGTGGGACTGCAAACTAGTACAACTCTATGGAAAGTAGTATGGAGATATCTCAAAGAATTAAAAGTAGAACTGCCATTTGATCTGGCAATCCCATTACTGGGTATTAACCCAAAGGAAAAAAATACATTTTATAAAAAAGATACCTGCACTTGAATGTTCAGAACAGCACAATTCACAATTGCAAAGATGTGGAAACAACCCAAGTGCCCATCAATATGTGAGTAGATTAATAAAATTTGGTATATGTATACCATGGAGTTCTACTCAGCCACAAAAACAGTGAACTAACACCTCTTGTATTATCCTGGATGGAGATGGAGCCCATTCTTCTAAGTGAAGTATCACAAGAATGAAAAAACAAGCACCACATGTACTCACCATCAAACTGGTATTAATTGATCAACACTTAAGTGCACACATAGTGGTAACATTCATCGGATGTCAGGCAGGAGGTGGGGGAGGAGGGGATGCATAAATTCACACCTAACAGGTGCAGTGGGCACTGTCTGTGGGATGGGCACTCTTGTAAGTCTGACTCAGGCAGTGCAAAGGCAATTTATGTAACCAAAGTATTTGTACCCCATAATATTCTGAAATAAAATAAATAAATAAATAGATTCTCCATGTTCGTGAGTTTGAAGACACGATATTGTTAAGATGTCATTGCTTCCCAACCTGATACACAGATTCAGTGTAGTAGAAATCAGAATCTCAGCTAGCTACTTTTCACATACTGACAAACTGATTCTAAAATTTATATAGAAAGGAAATATACTACTCTGAAAAAGAAGAACAAAATTGGGGGATTCACACTACGCAATTTCAAGATTCTCTATAAAGGCACAGAAATCAAGACAGTATGGTGTTGGTGAAACAACAGACAAACGAATCAATGGATAGGAATAGAAAATCACAAATAACCAGAGCATATAGCCAACTGATTTTTTTGGTAAGGCAAGATGCCTATCCAATGGGGAAAGTGTATTCTTTTCAACAAATGGTACTGGGACAATATGATGTCATGTGAGTTTGACCACCTTTTATTCACCCCACTGGTGAGGGAGGGATTCCCACATTATGGTTATTGCCAAACCCAAGACACCTGGCACCAGAGAGATGACACTAATAGCAGTTTAGTAGTCACAGACACTCACAGCCTGGCAGCAAGCACACTGAGCATGCCAGACCATAAAGGGACTGAACTTTGAGACAGAGTGAACAAACAGCAGCTGTGGGAGGCAAGCTTTGTCGTAGTGAGAGGGTGGGATGGCTCCTGGTTCTCTCTGGAGATTGTGACTGGCGTGTGTGAATAATTCCATGGGCAAGCAAGGAACTGAAGCTGGCTACTCAAGGGTAAGTAGGCACTATGCCTGGTCCCTGTGGTAAAGCGGGTTTTTTTGTTTGTTTGTTTTATTTTTTGTTTTTTTTAGTTAGGGGACCACAGCAACATGAGTAGAGTGGAAAAGAGAACTTGTGGTTAGGCCACCCAAACCCTCACAGTTTTACCAGATATAAAGGCAGTGCATAATATTAAACCCTAATTTCAGAACTTCCACCACAATATGCGAAGCAAGCTATCCTAGACACAAATCTTACATCTTATATAAAATTAACTCAAAATGTATCATAAAACTAACTGTAAAATGCAAAGCTATAAAACTTGTAGAAAAAAATAAATGAAATAGAGTTGACTTTGATTTGATAATGACTTTTTTAGGTATAACACCAAAAAGTACAATCTATATAAGAACAAATCGATAAGTTGAAATTTATTGAAATTTAAACCTTTTGTTTTTTGGAAGATAGACATAAAAATACACATACACATCACAGACGGAGAAAATATTTGCAAAACCCACATATTATTATACCCAAATTTATACCCAAATATACAAAGAACTCATAAAAGTCTAAATTAAGAAAACAAATGACCTAATTAATAAATTTGCCAAGATCTGAACATGTGCATCACTAAAGAAGATACACAAATTGGAAACAAGCATGTAAAAAAAATCCTCAACATGATTTTTCATTAAGAAAATGCGAACTAAAACTATTATGAATTACCACTACATGCTTAACAGAATGTATAAAATTTAAGAAAAAGAAACCTGGCAATACCAACTGCTAGCTATGATGAGGAACAAGAGAAACTATCATTTGTTCCCGATTGTAATATAAAATAGTAGTGACATTGGTAGATAGTCTGGCAAATTCTACAATACTAAACATAGTTTTACTATATGTATTAGCTTACTATGGCTGCTATTACAAATTATTACATATTTAATCTCTTAAACAACACAATTTTTTTCTTTTTTTTACTGTTCTGGAGGCCAGAAGTGCAAAATTCATTTCAATGGGCTAACATCAAAGTGCTAGCAGGGGTGCAATCCCTCTGGAGTTTCTAGGGGAAGATCCTTCTTGTTTTCTCAGGTTTCTGGAGCTACCTCCCTTGCACTCCTTGGCTCTTGACTCTTCCTTCCATTGTCACGGGCAGCCATGTAGCATCTTCAGATCTCTCTGTGCCGTGGTCACATCATCGTCTACACTACCGTGAATTCTGCATCTGCCTTCCCTTTATAAGGATACTTGTGATTATATTTACAGTCCATGCAGACAATTCAGGATAACCTTCCCATTTCAAGATTCTTAACTTGATCACATATGAAAAGTCTGTTTTTCCATATAAGGTAACTTTTACAAATTCCAGAGTTTAGGACCTGAATATCTTTGTGGGCCATTGTTCAGTCTACCACAGGCTACAATCCAGAAATTGTGCACCTACGTATTTATCCAATTGACTTGAAATCTACGTCAACACAACAACCTGCAAGTGAATGTTTGTAGTAGGTTTATTCATAACCTCCAAAAGCTAGAAGCATCAAATATTCAAGAGGAGAGTGGATAAACAAATGGTGGCACATCCATACATACAATATTATTCAACCTCAAAAAGGAATGAGCTGCCAAGTCATGAAAAGACAAGGATGAATCTAAATGCATATTTCTAAGTGACAGAAGTCAGTTTTAAAAGTTTTAAAAGGTTGCATACTGTTAAATGTAGGAGAAAATGTAGGAGATAAGCAAGCAATTTTTATTAGGGGGTGAAACTATTTTGAATAACACTGTTATTATAGATACATGACATTAAGCAGTTTTCAAATCCCATATTTTACAGTATGAACATCTATGTATGCAAATTTTTAAAAATCAGGAGGTTGGCACATCCCAAAATGGAATGCAGAATATGACAAATAATTTAATTTATATTACTGATGGATATGTCAGAAAGGTAAATAATCTAAGGAACTTTCAAATGTGTGAAGTCTTTAAAAGCAAAAATAACTGCATAGGATAAGTATAACAATTGATAAAGTAGTTTCATGTGAGATGTGGGTTAACAATTGTATAACCACTATACATGTGCACTGAAATAAAAAAATTAAATAAATGTAATGCAGATGTTGAGGAACAGGTTTCTCACTATTGGAGTGGGAGCTTACAAACAAGCAAAGGAAAGATCTAGAATGATCCATGTGGTTATGAATCAGAGTTGGAGACATCAGTATGAACAAATGTTCATTTTTGTATAGGCACAGATGATAAAAAAATATTTTTGATGTGTATATACACAGGTTAGAACACATGTGCTTATATTGCCTCTCTCTGTCAGCTGACAGGGCCAGAAAGAATGACATCCCAGCAGCAATGAGCACACTGAGTGCCAAGATCTCGGTATCTAAATCCATTCTCCAATAAAAGAAACCATGAATCCTTGGAAAAATGACTGATTCTGCAACTGGGGCAGAAAATGTACATTTGAGTCTTGACCCGTCAGAAAATAAGGAATTACAAAAAACAAAACAAAACAAAAAAACACATCGCAATCATGCGGGTATGTCAAGCGGACATATTAATAGAAGACAACAGAAAGAGTTTCCTATGGCCAAAGCTGGAACAAGCTGAGCAAAAAATAAATGAGGTAGTATCAAATTATAACAAATATCCATGAGTCCATACTGATATAAATAAATGATTGAATTAATAAATAAAATGGGGAGTATAGACATATCTCTCAAGCAGATTCTCTTTAAATAAAATGAAACGAAAATTCTTATTGACTCTTTAATCATAATTATACATTTGAGGATAAACAAAGAAAAACATATATTGGCCTGATTATCCATATGCAATTTTATAATTCAGAAATGATACATTAAAGAAAGAAAATAAACTGAATGGGGTTATGATTTGGTTCAGTTATTTCCAGAAACTATTGGTTCTACTCCATTAGCTTTAGAATATAATACTATATTTGTATAGAGACTGGTTCCCAAAATTGTTCCCGAAATTATAACAATAATTGATTTGGCTTTGGGGTATTAGCATAATAGAACACTAAATATCCTGAATATTTCCTTCTACAAACACCTAAAAATGCTAGAAAAATGTGTAGTAAATATGACATTAAATGCAGAATTTAGCTTGCACAAAATAATGTGAGTGATAAAGAAATCTCAGATTCTAGGAGGAGGGAAGTGAAACACAGACCAATAAACACAAGAACCCACGTAGCAATTACCCTAGAGAAGGGTGGACTGGGGAGAGAAACGAGGTGCAGTGCCTCCCCGAGATAGTAGGTTACATGGTAGGTGGAGAATTGGAACTAAGACCATTATCTAAGTATACTTGCATCTTCAGTAAACTGTTGAATTTGAAATAAGTCATTCACAGCATAAGGAGATTATGAAAACAAACAAACAAACAAACAAAACCAAAAATCAAACAGTTCATTTCCCCCGGGGTTAGGGTAGTAAATAAAAAAGTCTCCCCTAAAAATGCGTAATGTGAGCTGGTTCACACCTGGAACTAGATTTGAATTTACTCTAACAACATGGTCTGTGACGGTTAATTGTATATGTCAACTTGACTAGGCACACAGTGCCCAGGTATTTGGTGACACATTACTCTGGGTGTGTCTGTGAGAGCACTTTTGGATGAGATTAATGTTTATTTTGGTAGACTGGATAAGCAGGTGACTCTTCATAGTGTGAGTGGGCTTATCCAAACCTTTTGAAGGCCTGAGTAGAACACAGGCTGACCTCCTAACATGGAAGGCGGAATTCTGTGATGACCTTTGAGCTGGAACATTGACTCCTCCTCCTGACAGCCTTCCAACTGGTCGTGAGGTCTTCCTGATTCTACACCAGCTTCCAGCTTTTGGACTCCAACTGGGCAACCTGGAACATCAACTCCACAGATTTTGCACTCGCCAGCCTCTGTGAGCACACGAGCCGGCAGCCAACTCCTTAGAATGAATCACAGATAAATATTCCACGGGTTCCGTCTCTGCAGAACCCTCACTAACACGCAGCCCCAGACACGGAAGGGAGCGACGGCTGGTCCCGGGCGGTGGGCCCGTGGAGCCTCGCAGAGCCTGCTCGGAAGGTCCCGATGGCAGCGAGCTCGCTGCTGACGGGAAGGAGCCCCACAGGCAAGGCGATGTTAGACACGAGCTCGTGACCCAGAGTAACGGGTGCACGAAAAAAGAAATCATGCATGATCTTCAGTGAGGATCAAAATAAAGAGCAGATTAAGACTCTCCCAAATTTCAGATAATAGAAGAATATAAAATTAGTATATTTAAAATGGTTACACACTTAAAAAAGTAAAAACCATAAGAAAAGAACAAAATACTAAGAAAAATTAAAAAAACAAAAACAAAAGAAAACAACAGAAATTGAAACAACTGCAGAGATGTAAAGAGAAGTTAAGAGATTGTGAAAGCAGACTACAGGATCTAATCCGTGTCTTATATGAATTCCGCAACGACAGCACGAAGGAGTTCAAAAACAAAATATCTCCGATTTCTCATATTTGATTAAAAACACGCTCTCTCACATCACTAAATGCAGTGAATTACACTAACTAAATTTTAAAAATGATGTGTAGGTAAATTGTAGTAAAATAAAAAAAAAATCCAAGGTATTGTAATCTTAAAAGCAGTCAAATAAAAAAAATCATATTACCTGCAGTGAAATCATACTTTGACTGATGGCAGACTGGCCAACAGTAATGACACACTCCAAAAGATCAGGAACACTTTCTTAACGGTCAGTCTATTACGGTTAAACATGCACCTAAACTATTACTCAATAGTATGGGCAAAATTTATATAATTTTAGACAAATCCTGAGAGTTTGGTCCTCACAAATTCTAGTCAAACAACCACTAAACAATTCAATTCAGTAAGAAGGAAATTTATTTTAAAGGAAAGAGTATAACGGGAGACAGAATTATGAGTGAAGAAATTGGCAAATAGCTGAGTAAACGTAAACAACAATAATGCCTGATTTGAGAGTTATAGAATGACGACAATAACTATGTCTAATTTGAGAGATTTAAAATGAAGTATATACTAAATACAACACTCTACATATGTATGACAGGAAAGAATAGTAATCAATCACTTCAAGTCCTTGTATTTTTCAGGAGTAATAACAGAATCCAAAACAGCATGAATATTTTCTTCAACATACAGAGAAAAGATAATAGTTAATCTATTTATACAGACACACTAAACTATTGTTATTATAAGGCAATCATTTTCATGAGCTGGAACTGCAATTGAGAAAAGAAGTTACTATTATCTGACACAAAATGTCCAATTTTTAACAAAATATTATAAAAACATGCTCCGTAGCTAAATACTGCCCTTAGGCTCAATGATTTGCTGGAAGGACTAGAGGACTCAGGTAAGCTGTTATACTCATGGCTATAGTTTATCGCTGTGAGAGAATACAGATAAAAATCAGCAAAGGAAAGGTACATGGGTGAAGTCCAAGAGTTACATGGGCATGCTTAATTCTCCAAGCAATGGTATGTGGCCATACAGGTGAGGTTTTGTCAGCCAGGGGAGCTCACCCAAACATGGATGTCCAGTACTGCAGGCCATGCATATAGGCACATACCTCCTGCATTACTGACTCCAGCTATCCAGTCTGCCCGGAGCAAAAACACGCATTCATCATGAGATGTGTGGTTAGCATAAACTATCTGATAGAACTGGTATCATATAGCACCACACCTCTGGCATACAACACTTTTATTAGGCAGAATGTTCCAAGGACTCAAAGCTCATTTGCCAGGAGCCAGTCAAGTGCCATTCCTGAATAGTGGCCTTTCCTGGGAATGTGTACGGTTTGAGCAACCAAGGCCTGCTGAGCTAACCCTTTTCTGAAGTCCGAGAAAAAATTAAACAAGTCTAAAGAGATAAAACAACCATCAGAATCATAGTCACATATGAAACAATTGTTTGAATTACCAGGCAATTAATATAAAATAACTATGATTAATATGTTAAAAAGCCCTAATGGAAAAACAGACATAATGCAAAAATAGATGGGTTTTTCAAGCAGAGAGATAGAAAATTTAAGAAAGAATCAAATGGAAATGCCAGAAATCAAAAGCACTGTAGCATAAGAATGCCTTTAATAATATCATCAAGAGATTAGACAAGGCAAAAACTAGGGCAAACAATAGACACACTGTATGCCTGGAATAAAAGCCCAGAGAGTGAAATACTTCAGTGAATTAGGTCTTTGAGTTTGCATATATACTGTGGAATCTACAGAGCCAGGGAAGAATACATGCTCTGTAAAGACCATAAGGTTTCATCTTTGGCTGCTTTTAAGCTCAACACAAGCAGAAATGAAAGGTAAAGCAGAGGTACAAATGCCCTGGCTAAGCATTGAAGGAGTGCCCCAACACAAAGCCAATTTGCAAAAATATGGATTTTGCAATTTTGTTTTATTTATTTTCTTCTTTTCTTTCATTGTCGTAGTTGCCAACTTCAGGTGTTTAGCAAAATCTATGTCAAAACACTAATTCAGCACTAAGATAAATGAACAGAGACTTCAGAAACTACACATGACAAAGAAGACAGTCTTTACAAAAAATAGTTTAAATAAGTAACTAAATAAACAGTGACATCCCCCAGCAAACATCAGCAGTTCATTGGGAGTGGGGATAATCTCATTTTCAGAGTCACAGTGTCATAATATCCAAAATGTAAAATTTTGGACAAAAATATTGAGGCATGCAAAGAAATAATAAAGTATAACCTAATAACAGAATGAAAAACAGATTAAGGAAAATTGTCCCTTAGAAATCACATATATTAGACTTATCAAACAAAGATTTTAAGTCATCTGTCTTAAATATGCTGAAAGAGTTAAAACCATAGACAAAGAACTAAAGGGAACCAAGTGAATAATGCATGAATAAACAGATAAAAGAGAAATAAAGATATAGAAATGATAAAAAGGAACAAAATAGAAATTTTGGTAGTGAAAAGTACAATAAATGAAATCAAAAATTCACTAGGGGGATTAACATCAGATTTAAACAGGCAGAAGAGAGAATCAGTAAACTTTATGACAAGCCAAGTGGAATTATCCTGTCTGAGGACCCTAAGACTTGTGGGACACCACTGAGTGTACCAACATATACAATGTAGGTCACAAAAGGAGGGAAGAGGGGGAGAGGGGAAGCAAGAAAAAAACTTCTGAAAACTTTATATAAGACGTAAAATTATACATCCAAGAAACGTATCAAACTCCAAATACCAAAGAAAGCAGTAATGAGGACTTGAGGAACAAAAAGGATATAACACATACAGAAAACAAATAGCAAAATATCAGGAATAATTTCTTCCTTATCAGTAATTACTTTAAATGTAAATGGATTAAAACTTCCGATTAAAAGGCAGAGATTGTCAGTATGAATAAAATAACATGATCTCTCTATATATTGTCTATGAGAAGCTCACTTTAAATCCAAAGACACAAACAGGTTAAAAGTAAAATGAAAGAAAAGATATTTCATGAAAATAGTAACGAAAAGACAGTGGAGCCATATTAATATTAATATCAAACAAAATGTACTTCAAGTCAAAAATTATTATAAGAGTTAAAGGACTTTATATATTGATAAAAATTTCAATCAAGAAATTAAGGAAGAAATAGACAGTTACACATGTTTTAAAACTTCAATATCCGACTTGTAATAGTAAATAAAACAACTAGACAGAAAATCAGTAAGAAAATAGAGAACTTCAGCAATGCTATAAACCAATTAGACATAACAGACACATACAAAACATTCCACCCAACAACAACAAAATATACATTATTCTCACATGTACATTATCTAGGATAGAACATATGGTAGGCCACAAAACATTCTCAATAAATTTAAAAGGCCTGAAATCTTACAAAGTATCTTTCCAACCACAATGGAATTAAACTAGAAATCAATAACAAAAGTAAAACCAGAAATTCACAAATATGTGAAAATTAAACAATATACTCTTAAACAACCAAGGGGTCAACAAATAAACAAAAAGAGAAATTAGAAAATAATTTGAGACTAATGAAAATGAAAATACAAAACTGATAGGAAGCAGTGAAAGCAACGCTCAAAGGAAATGTGTTGCCGTAGATGCTTGCATTGAAAGAAAAGAAAGAACTGAAATAAAAACCCAACTTTACACCTTGCAGCCATAGGAAAAAAATGAAAAACTAATGCTATCAGAAGAAACATAATAATAAATATAACAAAGTAGATGATGTAAAAGCAATAAAAAGATTAATAATACCAAAAGTTGGTGTTTGAAAATATTAATAAAATTGATAAACTTTAATCTAACTGATTAAGGAAAAAAAGAAAAGAGTCAAGTTACTAAAATCAAAATAAATATGGGCTTGTTACTACAGAATTTACAGAAATAAAAAGCATACTTAGAGAATATCATGAATAATTGTATGCCAACAAATTAGATAACCTAGATGTAGTGAACAAATTTCTAGAAACACAAAACTACCAAAATTTCCTGAAGAAGAAAGAGAATATCTGAAAAGATATGTAAGGAGAGATTAGACTAATAATCAAAAACCTCCCAACAAACAAAAGTCCAGAACTGGGTAACTGCACTGGTGAAGTCTACCAAAAATTAAAAATGACTTACTATTAATGCTTTTCAAACTCTTCCAAAAATTAGAAGTAGGAAACACTTTCTAACTCATTCTATGTGTCCAGAATCACCTTGATGCAAAAGCCAAATAAAGATACCACAAGTAAAGAAAACTACAGATCAATATTCCTAGAAATATAGATGCAAAATCTTCAACAAATACTAGCAAAACTAATACAGCAGCATATTACAGGATTATATACCATGACCAAGTGGGTTATCCTAGGAATGCAAAGCTGGTTCAACATGTGACTATCAATCAATGTAACACGTGATATTAACAGAATAAAGGGCAAAGCCACATGATACTCTCAATAGAGGCAGAAAAACATTTGAGGAATGCAACACCCCATCACAGTTAAAAACAGTCAACAACTAGTGATAGAAGGGAACTTTCTCAACACACAAAAAAGGCATATATGAAAATCCCTTAACTAACACTGTACTTAATAGCGAAAGGCTAAAACCTTTCTCCTAAGACCAAGAGTGCCTCCTTTGCAGATTGCAGAATACAAGATAAGTATGTAAAAATAAATTGCTTTTGTTTATGCCAGCAATGAAAAAATGGAATTTGAAATAAAAATTAATTTCCACTTACATTAGCAGCAAAAATTGAAATACTTATGTAAAGGTCTAACAATAAATATACAGGGTCTATATGTGGAATATGAAAAAATGTTGATGAAAGAAATCAAAGAAGATCTAAATAAGTAAATAAATGGAGAAATATCCCATGTTCATGGGTTGTAAATCTCAATATTGTTAAGATGTCTATTCTTCCCAAACTGATCTATATTCAATGCAATCTCAATCAAAATCCCAGCAAACTTTCTTTTATTTTAAATTGAGGTGAAAGTCCCCTAACATAAAATTAACCACTTTAAAGTGTACACTTCAGTGGCATTTAGTATATTCACAAAATTGTGCAACCAACACCACCATCCATCTCCAAAACTTTTTTGTCTTCCCATACTGAAATTCCAGAACTTTTTAATCATCCCCAGAGAAGACTCTTACTTATTAAGCAGTTACTTTTGTTCCTCCTCCCATTCCTCCCAGAATCTGGCAACAAGCGATATGTTTTCTGTACCTATGGATTTCCTTTCTAGATATTTCAAATAAATGGAATCTTATAATATGTGACCTTTTATGTCTGGTGTCTTTCAATTGTCATAATGTTTTTGAGGTTCATCTGCATTGTAGTGTGTATTAGTACTTCATTTTCTCTTATGGATGAACAACATTCCATTGTACGGATATACCAAATTTTGTTCACTCACTCTTCCATTGATGCATGTTTGGCTTGTTTTCATCTTCTGGTTATTGTGAGACGTGCTGTTGTGAACATTTGTGTACAAGTACTGGTTTGAATACCCACTCACAATTCTTCTGAGTGTATTTCTATGAGTGAAATTACTGGGTCATATAGTAATTCTATGTTTAATTTCTTGAGGAACTACCAAACTGTTTTCCATGGCAGCCACCCAATTCCACATTCCCACTAACGAGGTACAGGATTTTAGTTACTCCACATCCTTGCCAATCACTTTTAATAAATTATTATTATAGTTGTAGTAGGTGTGATGTGGTATCCCATTTCAGTTTTAATTTGCATATTGTTAAAGACTAATGACATTAAGTAACTTTTCAATAGTTTTTTGACTATTTGCATATCTTCTTTACATAAATGTCTAGTCAAATTTGTCCAGATTTTCATTGGGTGGTTTACCTTTTTTTTGTTGAGTTCCAAGAGTTCTTTATATATTCTGGATATTGGACCATCATGATATATATTATTTGCAAATATTTTCTTCCACATGGCGTATTTTCTCTTCACTTTCTTGATAGTATCCTTTTATGCAAAAAATTTTTTAATTTTAATGAAATCCAATTTATCTATTTTTTTGTTTCTGTTTCTCTTGCTTTTGGTGCCGTATTTAAGAATACATTACCTAATCTAAGGTCAAAAATACTTACTCCTATGCTTTCTTCTAGGAGTTTTATAACTAAGCTCTTACCTTTAGGTGTTTGATCTACTTTGAGTTAATTTTTATATATGGTATGAGATAGGAATCCAACTCATTATACTGAATGCGATTATTCAGTCATCCCAGCACCATTTGCTCAAGACACTATTGCTTCCCCATTGAATGATCTTGGCACACTTGCTGAATATCATCTGGCCATTAATATAAAGGTGTATTTCTGGACTCTCAATTCTGTTTTGCTGGTCTATATGTCTAGTCTTATACCAACACCAAAGTGTTTAGATTGCTATAGGTTTGTAGTATGTTTTCAAACCAGAAAGTATAAGTCCTCCAACTTTGTTCTTTTCTTAAGATTGTTTTGCCTAGTGGGGTCTCTTGCATTTTTACATGCCAGCAAACTTTTCTGTACATATAAACAATCAAATTCTGAACATTATATTGAAAAGCAACAGGCCTAGAGCAATTGACATGGTGCTGAAGCAGGACAATGCTGGAGGACCCAACTCTCTGATCTTGAGGCTTAGCATGAAGCTCCAGCAACCAAGACGGCGTGGCACTGGTGAAAGAGAGGACATTTGGATTAATGGAACGAAATAGAAAGCCTAGAAATAGACTCACATAAAAATAATCAACTGATCTTTAAAAGGAGCAAAGACAACTCAGTGGAAAGGACGATCTTTTCAACAAATGCTGTGGCAACAATTAGTCACTAACGTGCAAAAGGAAACAATGAACCCGCACACAGACTTTACAACTTCCACAAAAATTAACTCAAACTGGATCATAGACCCAAACTCAAAATGTAAGACTATAAATTTCTTGAAGAAAATGTAAGAAAAATCTGAGTAACCTTGGGTTTGGTGGTAAGTTTTTACATGGACCAGTAAAAGGATGATTCTTGAAAGAAAAAGATTGATAAATAAAACTTTATTACAAGTAAAAGTTTCACTCTGCAAAAACACTGTTAAGAGCATGAAACAGCAGATCACAGACTGGAAATAACATGTGAGAAAAACATATCTAAAAAAGGGCTTGTAACTTGTACCCAAAATGTACAAAAAGTCTTGAAATTTAATAACAGCAAAAAACCAATTAGAAGATGAACAAAAGATCTGAACAGACACTTCACTGAGGTAGATATACAGTAGATAGTAAATAAGCATATGCAAAGGTTTTCAATGTTATTTAGCATTAGGGGACTTCACATTGTAAAATGAGATATAGTTGTACACCTATAAAAATAGTTAAAATAAAAAACTGACAACACCAAACACTAATGAGGAATGGAGCGAAAAATCGCTCATTCCCGAGTGGTGGGAAGGAAAAGTGGGGGAACAGCTACTTCGGAAGGCAGCTTCGCAGCTTCTACAAAGTTATGCTTAGTTTTTACCACACAATCCAGCAATCTCACTCCTAGGTATTTACCCAATTTACTTGAAAACTTATGTCCACACACAAACCTGCACACAAATGTTCACAGCAGCTTTATTTATAATCACCCAAAACCGAAGCAACGAAGATATTCTTCGGGGAGTGAATGGATAAATACCCTGCAGTATATTCCTTAAAGGGATGAAAAGAATCAGCGATAAAAGGAAATAAATGATCAAGCCACGAAAAGACACGAATGAATCTCACATATTGTTAATTGCGAGAAGGCGGTCCGAAGGGAGCACGGATGCCGGGATTCCACCGTGCGTGGTTCCAGAAAAGGAGAAACTACTGAAACAGCGCGAAGCCGTGGCTGCCGGCGGGTAGCGAGAGGCGAAGGGGGCCGTCAGCACCAGCCCGCGGCTGCACGGCCACGATCGCTCCGCCCGGCACTGCGAGGGCGGGTGTTCCTCGATTGCAATACAGCCCCCAAACTCACAGGTCGGAGTCCGAAGCCCAGTCCGTCAGAACGCGACCGAACCAGACGGAGTGCCCGCAGAGCGAGCGCGTGGAAGCGAGGCCGTCGGCGCGGACCCGCGCCCAGTCTGACTGCTGCGCTCACGCGGACAGATTCGACACGGACGGCACAGGCAGGGGATGGCCACTGAGGGGGCAAGAAGAAGGCGGCCATCCGCAGGCGGGGGAGAGAGGGCTCGGGAGAAACCACCCTGCCGACTCCTTCGTCTTGGACTTCCAGCCTCTAGAACTGCGAACAAACAAATTTCTGTCGCGTAAGCCTCCAGCCTGGGGTGTTGTGTTACGGCAGCCCTAGCAAACTAATACTGGGATCTAGTAGTGGATCCGTAACTTTGTTTTTCAAAACCAGTGGAACTTTACCACTTCACATTGTAAAATGAGATATAGTTGTACACCTATAAAAGTTTACTCCAGAGAGTAAACTTTAATATACACAAAATTTAGAAAAACAAACAAGAAGCATTTAAGAGGTTAGGGGACCCCAGGACAGAATGTGGAATGTGACGAAACGATTTAGGTCTATTATAACTGTAGGAAACAACCTCGCTGGAGGGAGATGGGGAAGTTGCTGGAAACGTGTGGCATCCGCGATGGCAAAACAGCTTGCACGTAAGCACTGGACGCTACCGACAAAGCTGTTTCCCGTGGCGTGACCAGGACAGCGTCAGCCTTGCCCTCAGCTTGACGGACCCTGAGAGGGGCTTCTCTGCCTCTAGGGCCCTGACCTCCCTTTCCTTAGAGCATTTACTGTAGAAAACTCATAGTGGTGAGCATTTTCTCTGCTTGCTTTGAAACGTATGTGAATGTTCTCCTAGCCTCTTGCCAGTTTACATCCAGGAAACATCCTTCCCGAGCACACCCCCATCTCCTGTTCTCTGCGACGGGAGGGGCTGGCTTTGACTGCTGCCTGATCACAGAGAAGAACATTTGCAAACTCAGGAATAGCTCACGTGCTCGACGCGCCCCTTGGTCGCCATCCCTCCCGCACCCCCGGTGCTCTCCACTAGTTCTCCCAGGATTCGACAAGCCGCTCGGCCTTTGTTTCAGGGGAGTTAAGTTCGGTCCTTTTCCTCTATCGGGATAGTCTTGAATGATGTATCTCCTGCTTGTTTAACTGTGTCCAGCACGTTTTTTTGCATTGACAGAGGTATGGGTTGACAATTCTGATACCACCACACGTGTAGCCTGGAATTGAGCAATTTCATCAATGGGTGGCTGGTGGTGGGAGCCCGGCCCTCGTGCTCCCCGTGCTGACGCATTAGAGTTGAAGACATCACTGCGAGCTCGTGCTTAGCTTACTATGCACTCAGATAGTTCCATGTGGAAGTATTTATAGATAATGTGTGTATGCATGTCTTGTTATACACACATGTATTTCCTTGCTCTGTCACCTAGGAGGGATTAATAGCAATGAAACTCTCATAGCAGTGAGCGCGCCTGGCCCCAGACCTTGGTTTCCAGCACCATTCTCCAGTGAAAGGAAGCAGAGCTGTTAGAGAATGAATGTAGAGCATCTTGCAGTGCCAGAAAGTAAAGAAGCGCTAATAAAAACACTTTTTCAAAAGCACCACAATGATGGGGTGTATTTCAAAGGGATGTAGGAGCCAACTGCCAAAACAGAAATCAGAAATTGGTGACTTTCTTCCAAAGAGCTCAGTATGAAAAGGGAGGGAAAAAAGTCACTTGACAGTGGGGAAGCCTGACGAGCACCATGTCAGCCAGATAGTCAAGGTTAACATCAACAATAGGTCATTCGAGAGTAGAAACACTGGATATGACACAATGAAAATGACATTTTGTCTCTGAGGTCTCCTTCCCCAAAACATATCACCTCAGTCTAACGTGAGGAAAGCATCAGACCAATACTAGTGAGGGGTGTACGAGGATCCTCTATACAGGTGCACCTCAGCTTACAGCGGGGCTGTATCTTGATAAACCCCTTGGAAATTGGGAATATCCTAAGTCAAAAATGCATTTAATACACTTAACCTGCAGAATGTCACAGCTTAGCCTAGCTAGCCCACCTTACACATGCTGAACGCCTACCTTAGTCTACGGTTGGGCAAAATCTTCTAACACAAAGCCTATTTTATAACAAAGTGTTGAACAGCTCATATAATTTATAAATGCCATACTAAAAGTAAAAACAAAAAAAAAAACACAATGGTTGTAAGAGTATTTGAAGTACAAGTTTTATTGAATGCTTATTGCTTTCACATCATCATAAGTTAAAAAATCATAAGTTGAGTCATTGTAAGTTGGGGACCATTTGTACTATTTTTGCAATATTTCTGTAAATCTAAAGGTGTCCTAAAATAAAATGGTTTTTTTGCAAATCAAAAACAAATTTAAATCACAAGATGCTGTTATTCACCTATTAAAATGGTTAAAATTTTTAAAAAATAGCAATACCAAGCTCTGGTAAGGATGCAGAGCATTTAGAGCTCTCACATGTTGCTGGAGGGAACACAGAATGGTACAGCTGCTACGGATAATGTAAGTCTGTTTCTCATGTTTCAAGTATACACTTACTTAATGACTCAACAATCCCACTGAGGTACTTATCCAAGAGAAAAGAAAAATTACATTCACACAAAAACTTGTATGTGAAGCACTACTTATAAGTAGCATCATTACCTATAATTGTAAAAAACTGAAAACACCTCAATTTTCTTTCACTGGTTGAATGCGTAAACAAACTGTGGTATATCCACACAATGCAATACTAGTCAACATACAAAGTAATGAATGATTGATATACCCATAAATGAATAAATGTCAAAGGCAATACTGTAAGTTGAAGAATCTAGTCTCAAAAGATTCCATCCTATGTGATTCCATTTATATGCCATTCTGAAAAAGTCAAAACCACAGGGACAGAGAATAGATTAGTGGTTATCAGAGATTAGAAGTAGAAAGAGGGTTTTTTTTACAAACAGGCAGCATGAAGAAATATTTTGGAATGTTCCAGTATTCTGATTGTAATGACAGTTTTAAGACCTTACATATTTGTTAAAATTCACAAAATTGCACTCCAAAAACCAGTGAATTTTACTGTATACAATTTTTTAAAATTTAAATAGTAAAAGCAAAAGCTTGACAACAGAGTACTTTGGTGGTAGCATTTTGGGTTTTATTTCCTTCATTCTATTTTCTGTAGTTTAAAAGATTTTAACCAATGCATATATGACATTTACAATTTGAATATATATATTTATTAAAGATGTGACTGTAAAAATTTTTTAAAAGATATCAAGATTGGAAGAAGTGATCAAACTGTCCTCATTTTGAGATTATTATAGCCTACACAGAAAATCGAACAGAAGCTGCTGATAAAATTACAACTAAAAAGAGACATTAACATTCTGACTAGATAGAAGACCAACATTCAAACATAAATAGTGCTTCCACATATCAACAATCATCCATTAGAATATGTAATGAAAAATTGTGTTTTCAAAATAGTTACAAAAGCTGTAACATCCACAGGAATAAATATGTGAGAGCAGCAGCGGGGAAACTTAAGAACAGTGACAGCAGTTAAAGGAGACTTAAGGGAGACGGGGGGAGATTAAAATATGCTCATAGATTTGAAATTTCAATGTAATGAAAATGTCAAGTATTTATGTTACAAATTTATAAATTTAATGTAACTCTAATAAAAATCCCACAAATATTTTCATGAAATTTGAACTGATCTGATAATTTTTGTAGAGAGGCCCAAGGGACAGAAAGAAACAGGGCATTTTTGAAGAGGAACGTAGGTGCCTGGACTTTTCGGGGTGCATGACAATGAAATCAGGACGGCGAGGCCCTGGTGCAGGGCCACAGATGCAGACTGTGGAGAGAACAGAAAAACCAGGCACAAACCTCACAGGGAATCAGTGAGGAAAGCACAGGCTATGCGATGGACCAGCGGTCCCCAACCTTTTTGGCACCAGGGACCACTTTCATGGAAGACGATTTTTCCACGGAGCTGGGGCGGGGGGGGGGGGGGCGCAGATCGGGAGTGTGTGGTTTCGGGATGATTCAAGCGCATTACATTTATTGTGCACATTATTTCTATTATTATTACGTTGTAATATATAGTGAAATAATTATACAACCCACAGTAATGCAGAATCAGCGAGAGCCCTGAGCTTGTTTTCCTGCAACTAGAGGGTCCACCTGGGGGTGATGGGAGACAGTGACTGATCTGACAGGCGGCGGAGCTGAGGCGGAGACGCAAGCCATGAGGAGTGGCTGTAAATTCAGATGAAGCTTCAGCTTTGCTCGCTCACCTGCTGCTCACCTGCTGCTCACCTCCTGCTGTGCGGCCAGTTCCTAACAGGCCACAGGCTGGACTGGTCTGCGACTCGGAGGTTGGGGACCACAACAGACGGAACAGAGTTCACTAGTCCTTTACATGTTCCAATAGTAACACTGGGAAATGTTCTGACCTCCAAATGGGAAAGTGTTCCTTAGAAAGTTTTCAAAAAGAACAATCCATAAAGAGATTGATCATTTTTGATCATGTCAAAACAAAAACTTACACAAAATCATAATAAATAAAGTGAAAAGCAGGGAGGAAATTAGCCATTTATGTAACAGAAGAATGATCAGTGTCAAATGCATACACCTAATAGATCGTAAAGAAAACAGCAAGTGACTCAACACGCAAATGGGAAGGGGATATGAACAGACGACCTGAAGGGGCAGTGAACACTGCAAAGGCTCAGCTTGCACCAGTAATCCGGGAAAGACAAATTGGAATCACAGTAGGACACAATTTCTTACTCATAAGAGTGATCAGGAAATGGAAGAGGGGTGTAAAAATTGCCAGGACCACTTTGGCGATGAATCTGATGGTATCTAACAAATACAAAGATGCACCCATCATGCGATGGGCAAATCCCTCTTAGGGGCACAGCTGGAACCGGGGCCTCCAAGGGCTTCTCACCCGGATCCACAAAGTCCGTGTCGCATCATCAACCAACACATAGAACACACGTGTGTGTTTGATACACATACGTGTATTTCCATGAGAAATATCTGTTCTTACCACATGCGATGCATTGTTTTTTAATTCTATCGTGACTCCTTTCTTTATAATGTTGCCCTTGACCCAATACTTGATTTAATGCCCCATTATTAGGTCGAGACATTCTGGCCCCAAGGCTCTTATCACACGAACTAGGAGACACATACAGAAATGTTCATCATACTTTTGTTTATAACAAAAACTTGGAAACATTTTAAATGTCTTCAACAGAATAAATACATCAGGGTATTACCATATATATATGCATACATATATATGTAGTAAAAGTTTATAACATAAATATTTATATGCATATATAGCAAAAGTTAATTACATGTAGTAAAATTTTTGAACTATGCATGGCAACATTAAATGCCAAAGTTAAAGAGCAGATACTTCTGGTAGGAAAGGAAGCACACACAAAAGCTTCAAATGTGTATCTAAAAAGTTATGGTTTTAAAAAAAGTGAAAAATACAGCAAAATGTTAACAGGTGGCAAAGTCTGTCTTCCTGCACACCTTGTATATTTTACAACTGAAAAAGAACCACGAATACGGATGAGCTTGACTGTGCTGGGAGGGAGATGCGTCGCCTTTGAGCAGGAGAAAGGTGGCGGACCGGGTCTGGTTTTGCTCCGCTAGGGCTGGTCCTGGTCTGCGACGCCGGAGCCGTGGGCCCACACACCAGTCAATTTGGTTTCGTCTCCTTTAATTCTCACGATATGTGTGAGTGGTGGGGACTGTCACACCCACATCAAGATGAGGAAAGTCAACCGTAATAACCTGTCTCGGGGTTGGGGCGCAGAGGTAGGGGCGCTGGCGTGCACAGCCCGGCCTCCCAACCCCCGGGCTGCCTTCTCACTCAGCCACCGCCTGTCCCTGCCAGGGAGGAGGCCAGAGGCCACGTGACCTTCGCACTGAAGTGAACACAGAGTGCACCGCGCTGCCCTTCCTGAAACGCAGGAAAGCAAAGGCCACCTCCTCTGAAGCTCCTTTTCCTGGAACCTCAAGAGCTGCAGCATGCATGGCCTCACTGTCTCAGGGAGCCACAGGAAGTTGGCTGAGCCTCAGCTCTAGCTGCAGGGGGAGGCGCCCACATGTGGGTGGGGCCGGGGCCTGGGCCGACAGCTCAAAGACCTAAGGACCTGCCAGCACCTTCTACGTGTTTGCTCCTGCACAAAATGAGGATGGTGCTGCCTGCTCTGCCTCCTGAGGAGGCTGCTTTGATGAGGCCACGGGTGTAGCATCTGCATGCTACACATCCAGCAAAGGGCTGATAGCCAGAATCTACAAAGAACTTAGGCAAATCAGCAAGAAACAATCAAACAACCCCATTCAAAAGTGGGCAAAGGACATGAAAAGAAACTTTTTAGAAGAAGACAGAGTAATGGCCAACAAATGTATGAAAAATTGCTCGACATCTCTTATCTTCAGGGAAATGCAAATCAAAACCACAACGAGATATCACTTAACCCCAGTGAGAATGGCTTTTATCAAAAAGTCCCAAAACAACAAATGCTGGCGTGGATGTGGAGAGATAGGAACACTCATACACTGCTGGTGGGACTGCAAACTAGTACAACCTCTATGGAAAGCAATATGGAGATATCTCAAAGAACTAAAAGTAGAACTACCATTTGATCAAGTAATCCCACTACTAGGTATTTTCCCAAAGGAAAAAAAAGACATTTTGTAAAAAAGACATCTGCACTCAAATGTTTATAGCAGCACAATTCGCAATTGTAAAGATGTGGAAACAACTCAAGTGCCCATCAATGCATGAGTGGATTAAGAAAATGCGGTGTATGTATACCATGGAGTTCTACTTGGCCATAGAAAAAAATGGTGATCTAGCACCTCTTGTATTAACCTGGATGGAACTGGAGCCCATTCTGCTAAGTGAAGTATCGCAGGAATGAAAAAACAAATACCACATGTACTCACCCTTAAATTGGTAGTAATCGGTCAACACTAATGTGTACATATAGTAGTAACTAGCATTCATACAGTGTCGGGCAGTTGGGAGGGGAAAGGAGGGGATGGGTAAATTCACACCTAACATACAGGTGTGGTGCACAGTGTCTGGGGGAAGGGCATGCTTATTGGGTGGTGCAAAGGCAATTTATGCAACCAAAGCATTTATACCCCTGTAATACTCCGAAATTAAAAAAAAAAAAAAAAGAAACGCTTTGTGAACTGTGATATGTAACACGTTTGCCAGGCTATCATCTCTCACTGTCCTTTGCAAAATTGCTCAATAGGAAAACCACAACTAAAAGTGGGGACCAGTGCCCTTTTAGGATCATGCCCACTGCCAACAACAAAGCACACAGTCCCCCGAGATCCCCCTAGGACAGATGCAACCCAGCCGCCTCCCCTCAGCATGCCTGGCTACACCCGGCCATCCCTAGCTCCTGTGTGCGACCTGCCACTCCAGGGCTCTGTTCTTGTTGACCATTCATCCCCCTGCAGGTTACAGCCCCAGCCCTGGACCATCAGCAGGGGCTTTGGCCAGAGCAGCTCAGGCTTCTTCCTTCAGGCTCAACTCAGCTGCTAAGAGATAATACATTGGTTATCTCTGTCTCTTGAGGACTATGGGTGGCAGAAAATGGAATAAATGCTTAAAAGGGATGAGATGAATTTTACTAAGTGCAGCCTCTAATGGCTGGGCCCAGGCTCCAAGTGACAAGGGCTGGCTCAACTGTGGGACCATGTGAAGGATGTCTGCAGTGTTGTTTATTTCACCCTGCAGACTGGGGGATTCTAGCAACAGAAACTCACTCATCACAGATCTGGCAGCTGGAAGTCCAAGATCAAGGTGTCAGTAGGGCTGGTTTCTCCCGAGGCCTCTTTCCTTTGCTTATAGATGCCGTCTCTTCCCCGTGTCCTCACATGGCCTTCTCTGTGTGTGTGTTTGCGTCCTAAACTCCTCTTCCTATAAGGACACCAGTCATATTGGATCGGGGCCCACCCTAATAACCTCATTACTTCCAATTACATCTGTAAAGGTCCTATCTCCAAATGCAGTCACACTGTTAGGTACCTGGGTTGGGAATTCAACATATGAATTTTGTGAGGAGATAAACTCAGCCCATAGCACATTATGACTCTCCATGTGCCTTGACTCTCCCCAGCTGGCTTAGGCACCCCTTTGCTGTACCCCGGAGACCCTTCTGCCTACCCATAAAAGAGCCCTCGGAATGTGCTGTAAACACTCGCATGTTTGCATCCAGCCCTCCAATGCCACCCTCACCACTAGAACACCAGCCCCTTTTGTGGCCCTCACCTCAGTCCCCAGGGCCCAGCAGGGCTGGCCATGCTCACCACCGGGTAGTTGTGGAAGGCACTGTCGTGGGAGCCGGGCAGCTGGCCCTGCCTCTGACTGTAGTGTAAACACCCTCTTCCCACCCAGGCTGCTGGCTTCACATACTCTCATTGAAGCCTAAAAGCAAGTTCGATTATTAAAGTCTCATTCCTAAAATCAAATACCACATTCTCACTGGGAAAAAAAAAAAAAAACGAAGAAATGTAAATTTTAACACATCTACCTTTTCATCTCTATAAACGCAAATAAAAGTGCCACTTGCCTTCTGTATCTGCCACCTTTTCTGGGCTCCTCACTCTGGAACTGCCATCCAGGCAGGTTTGACTCCAACCCTGGGCCCTTTTCCCCAAGTCAGAAACTCCCCCGGTATAGCTTGCTGTAATGATTTTTGGAAATATCTCTCAGGAGTCTAGAAGCTTCTGGAGGGCAGAAAACCTCCCAGATTCATGCCAGCACTGCCAGAATTTGTACACTTCCCCGCCGGAGATGCTCGCTGGCTGCTTGGGATGAGCAGGTAAATGAGTGTGCCAGTGCAAAGAAGCTGGGGCCACGTCAGCCTTCTCTTTCCTAAGTGGACTTTATACATGTCCACCTTTCTAGCTTTATTTTTCCATTCTCTCTGCCCAGAATTCGCCTTTTCATTAATGGCAGAGAAAATTTCAAGCCTAATGTTTTCCCAGAACCTAAAACAGTGCCTGGCACGTCCAGCCCTCAATACTCCTGTGGGGAACTGTGAAACGCTCTCTCCCCGTCACCGCAGGGCACTGATGAACCCACTGCCACCCACTCAGCACAGGGTGTGCATGGACCTCACCCTGGGGGGCAGCAAGGAAGATGTGGTCTTTTGCCTCCAGCAATGTCCAGGTCTGTGCAAACAAACAAACATGCACCCAAGGAAATCCTGCTGGCGCTGTGCGCATAACCCCTGAAGCGTCCAGTGAGGCTCCACGAAGGGCGTGGTAGGTGCTCCATGCAGTTGCGAGGACAGTGCGTCCTGCGCCAGGCCCTGCCGTGAGCCCTGAGCTGAGCCTTCTGGGCAACCTGAGCAGGCCCAGGACGACTACAGAGGCAGGAGACGTGCAGGCTGGGCTGGCAGAGGGCTGGAGCACAGAGGCCTGCGAAGAGCGAGGCTGGAGCTGGGGAGCTGGGGCTGCCACCCCCTAGTCGTGCCGGGCCGTGAGCTCCCTCCCTGCCGCGCTCCGCATCATTCTCGTGCGTGGGGTTCAGGCGCAGCACCTGCCACTGCAGCCACGTCAGTCCCGGGGAGAGCGCCCCGCAGAGAGGGCCCAGGGACAGTGGGTCAAGGCAGAGGTGGCCGCGCGGCTGGAGGCAGGGCCCAGAGGAGAGTCCGCGGGAACCGAGGGTTCCAGAGCTTTCTGTGCTGCTTTTCCTTTTCCGTGTTGGTTCTGCTCTTGATGACTGTTACCGCTTCCTTCACGGTGGGCGTTGGCAAGGCAGCGGCGGAGGGTGACTGCTGGGAGGACAGGCACTTGCCTTGGTGGCCTTTCATTACCAGCGCACGAGGGCGCCCAGGAACATGTTGAGTATGTGTGTGAACGCATGGAGCCAGCGTATTTTCTTTCAACCTCTACCTGATTTCCCCTCGATTCATGCATCATGAGGCCCTGGGATTCTTCCTACACACCCAAATCAGCAGCATCTGACAAAAGGGGCCAGGGAAGGTTCCCACCAAGCAGAAGAGAGATCGGAAAATAAAATCAAGACAAAGAAGAGTAAAGCTCTATTGGCTGTGAACTCGTGGAGGGCGGAGGGCAGACCCTGAGGTGTCTACTTGCCACTTGGCACGTTCCCTTTTATGCAGAAAGACGTTGGCACTTGCTTACTGCATGAACACAAATGTGCGAAGGAATCAATGATCATGATAAAGCCTGAGAGAAGTAAGAAAGTGTTTGTGGTAAACTAGACACAACAAAAGAACATGGCTTTCAAGCAGATTGATTAAACTCACATCTATACCTGATACATTTATTTTATTTTCATTCATCTAAGGTCCTCATTCCCAAACTCCGGTCCTGGGCTGGGTGTGCCCACAGCCGACGGCTTCCCACAGTGCCACCCTCAGAAACGTTACATGGGCTGGTCCGTCCTGAGCCAGGGAGAGAGCGTCGTGGCTGAATAGTGACTCTACCGGGGCACGTGCTGGATGGGGTACACCTGCATGTGATTTTGCTAAAACAGCAGTAAGACTTTCGGGGTGCTCAAAGCTGGAAAATCATTTGATATCTCAACTTTTGGCCCACTCACTCAAGCTGAAAACATCCCTTCTCTGAGGACTTAGGGAAACAATGAGAAAGAGTAGAAGGAGACTGGCCGTGACGTCCAGCTCTGCCACCCACAGCTGTGCACGACACGCTGGATCTCTCAGGGCCTCATTTTCTTCTGAAAAATGGGGACCCTCACTCAACCTGTGAGGACACTATACCTGTGCCATACTAGCATGCCAGGGGCCCAGGGCAAATGCGCCAAACGCAGGTGTAAGTGGGTCAGTGGGTACGTGGCATAAGCTGTGCATAGAATGTGCTCAATAAACGGCAGCAAATGTCATCAGCTCTCATTTCCGTTGGTCTGTGTAGATTCGTGCGCACCACCCACAAAAGCAGACAGTAAGAGACATCAGCCTGCTGCCTTCAGAACGTTTCCACATCACTGCCCCTTGTGGTAGGCAGACTCCCACAAGAGCTCCAAGTTTCAAGGGGTCACTAATGTTGGTGCTGTCATGAAGAGATTTTGCAGATGTGATTAAGGTCCCAGATCAACTCACTTTAAGAAAGCAATCTTACCTTTTGTGGGCCTGATTTCACCAGGTGAGTCTTTAAAGGGGACTAGATTCTTCCTTGCAAAAAAGGTCTGAAGCATGAGATGGACTCAGCATGAGGGAGATTCCACTACACTGCAGGCTTTGAAGATATGGGGGCCCCTGGGGGCTGCAGGCAGAACACAGCCGGCAGCCGGCAAGAAAACCAGGGCCCCAGTCCTATAGCTACAAGGACTGGATTTTGCCATGACCACTGAGCTCGGAAGAGGACCCCAAACTCCAGATGAGACACAGCTCTGCCCACACCCTGATTGCAGCCTCGTGACACTGAGAGCAGAGAACTACATGCTGTGCCCAGACTTCTGACCTACAGACTGTGAGATGTGTTCTTTTAAGCCACTAAGTTTATGGTCATTGTTATATAGCAGAAAACTAATGCACCCTAGTTCCTCTTTTGCCCATTTTACTTTCTTGTGCTTTAAAAACTTTCCCATCTTAAGACTGCAATAAAAATAATGTTCCTGGAAGCAGACACATCTTAAGGCAACGATTCTTTTGCACCTTACAAGGGGTGGCAGCTGTGAGACACAGGGCAATCCCTCAAATGATCTGTGGCCTTTCGTGATGTTGTGACAATCAGCACATGACCTCGCTCTGCTTTTATAATAGTGTTTGTAGTTGGCTTTCTGAGAATGAAACTGATACAAGCTTACAGGAAAGTTTGAAGCCTCAGAAAAGCTGAAATAAGGAAACATAAAGTATCGATAATCCCACACTCAGAAGCAATCCCTGTTCATATATTGATGGCAACATAGTCTTTTTAAATTTGTTGTACATTTATTTTAACAAAGTTAAAAACCTAATATATGTTCTAATGTTTCTTAGATTTCTTTGACTACAATCCAATAAGATACAGGTTTTATATTACTCAAAAAAATATTCACAGGTCAATAGTATCTTAGCCCATTTCATGTTGCTATAATGGAATATCTAAGGCTGAGTAATTTATAAACAAAACAGGGTTACTTGTCTCACAATTCTTCTGGCTGGAAGTTTCAAGGCTGGATGTCTGGTGAGGGCCTCAGGCTGCTTCCACTCATGGTAAAAGGGGAGGGGACCTATTGTGTGCAGAGAGCACATGAAAGGGACAGGGCAAGGTGGGGGGTGGTGCCAGACTCAGTTTAACAACCAGCCTAGCTGGAACTAATAGAGTGAGAACTCACTCGCTCTCCCCAGGGGGGAATCCATCTATTCATGTGGGATCCACCCCATGACCGGAACACCCACCTCCCGTTAAGCCCCATCTCCCACATTGCAGATCAAATTTCAACGTGAGGCTGGGTGGGGGCAAACACCCCATATCCCAACTTATTACCTGCAAAAAATTCTGATAGTTTCTATTTTGCTTCATTTTTTATAAAAACAATACTTTTTGCAACCTGCCTTAACCGATTGTAAGACCCACTAATGTGCTGTTAGCTGTAATTTGAAAAAAACATTGCTATGTCCAATTTTGTATCCTGAATTTTCTGCATTGTATTATTTCATGAAAACTCCCAATGCCATTAAAATAATTTTAGACATATTTGTAATGGCTTTATAATAGTAAATCTTGTTGAGGTATCATGTTTATTTTATTGACCTATTTCCCTATGTTTGAATATTAGGTTACTTCACATTTTTAAAAAATGAAATAAACATTTTTCTTGCCCATTAACCTCTGTATGTGCCTTGGCATGGAAACCAACAAGTGAAATCATGTCTGTATGAATGTCTGTCCCCCTTCTGAATAGTCCTAAGCCAGAAGAGGAGCCTGAATGGAGTAATTAAGCCTTACACGCCCCCTCCCCTGTAATCGGCCGCATCTGCACAATTTCCCGGGGACACGGGGCCTGGAGAAGCGTGTTCCCTGGAGTTTGTTGGCCTGATGGTTAGAAACCTTAGCGGGAACACTGGCCTGCTGCGCCGAACCAGGCAAGGGAGGCGGGAGGCCCTTCAACGGCAGGCGCCGGAGCAGCTCAACAGCCAGCTCGGCAGCGGCCAGACTGCTTCCCTGCTCGTCAGCCTCGCACGGTCGGCGCGGAGGAGCTACGATGTCCATGGCTGAGTCTCCCTCCTCGCCGGCGCGCTGCCTGCGCGGCAGCCCACGGAACGCAGCTGGGCCCAGATGCCGCTCCCGGCCTCCCTCCGCGGCCTCGGCCGCAGCCCTGGGCTCCATCTCCACCCTTCCTCTCGACTTAAATGCCCCACCACCGTGTAATGCAAGGCTTAAAGCAGAAAATTCTCTTTTCTCTGCACCGTCGAAGTGTGAATGCGACTCTCCTGAAACGAGCAGATGCTGGCTGTTTTCATGAGAGCCCCTGACCCTGTGTTTGTCAGGTAATGACACAGCTAGGCAGGGGGCACCTTACATGGTGACGGCCTCCACAGAAGGCCAAGACCACGTCTTCAGCCGAGGCTGCAGAGCCGGGCTGTGAGGACCGTGCTGGGCGTGAGTGTGGTGCTCACAGCACGCCCGCCATTCCGGAGAACGCTGACGGGAACGCGCGGCTTCGCACCTCCGTGCTCACACCTCCGTGCTCCATTCCTGCCTTCCTACTCCTGGCAAATTTCTACTTACGCTGTAAGATGCAGCCCGGATATCTTCTCCAGGAAATTTTCTCTGACTTCCTTGTTTTGGGGTCCAGCGGCACCCTGATGTGCCTCTTGCCCCAGAGTAAAATTGCTGCTTTGCTTTTCTTGATGATGCGTCTTCATTTGCTTTTGTGTCCCCAGCATAGTGAGTGTCACATAGCACATGCTCAGGGAACACTCACTGCACTGAACTGAACTGGTGCAGAACTGTGGACTCACAACCTGGAGGTCCTACAGGAGATGGGCACAATGGCTCTCCCTTTATCCTGAATCCGGGGTGCTAAAGGTGTCATTGCTCACACTAGAGAGTAGTGACTATTTTTTCTTCATATATATGTAATATGCACACATATATATTTCCTTTTGGCTGAAACAAAATTCATTTATTGTCTCGCAGCTCTGGAGGCTAAAAGTCCATGATCAGGGTGCCAACAGCATTGGTTCCTTCTGAGACTATGAGTGCAGACTCTGTTCCAGGCCTCTCTCCTCGGCTTGCAGGCGGCTGTCCTCTGTGTCTCCACACGGTCTTCCATCTCTGCATGTCTGTGTCACGAGCGCTCCTTACAAGGACTCTGCCCATATTGCATGAAGGCCACCCTCATGATCTCAGGCTCAATGACAGGCACCTGGGCAGGACCATAACTTTACTCATTATACAACTGTATTAATTACATCTGCAATGACCCTATTTTTGAATAAGTTCACATTCTGAAATTCTGGGGGACCTCATATGGATTTGGAGGGGACATAATTCTACCTATAACACATGCCAAATAAGGAGAAAAAATGTGCTCATCAGGACCTGCTATAGTGTGGACATGGGCTGCTGTTCCCCACTGAACCTCATGGTGAAATCTGATCCCCAGTGCTGGAGCTGGGCCCAGTGGGAGGGGTTTCGGTCACAGGGGGGGACCCCTCACGAGCGTTTGCTCTATTAGTTCCCATGGCTATTACCCCATGGAGCTGGTTATTGAAAAGATTCTTGTACCTCTGCCTGGCTCTCACCTCCTTTCTCACCAGGTGATGTCTGCGCACTCCAGCCCCCTTCACCTTCTGATGTGAGTGGGAGTGGTGTGAGGTCCTCACTAGATGCAGATGCTGGTGCCAAGCTCCTTGCACAATCTGAAGAACCATGAGCCAAATAAACTTTTCTCTATAAATTACCCAGCCTCGGGTATTCCTTTATAGCAACACAAAATTGCTAAGACAGGACTCCAACCCTAACTGAATCCATGCCAATCAAGTGCTTACCATGCAGGAGACACTGGGCTAAGGCCATAGAATGGAAGAAACACGAGCTTCTCGCCTTTGGGGATCTGGGCTGGATGGCAGCGTAACTGTGCCCAGCATACCTCCTGGCATATCAGAGGCATCCTATGAATGTTTGAAAAATATAGTCTCACGGTGGGAATCGGGAGTCCGGACTGCAGACAACCCATTTTGCCACTTGTTCTCTGTGCAGTACTGAAGCCACTTCTAGCCTCTCAGGCTTCTTCTCGTGATTTAAAGCAAATAAGAGATGGCACGATTACAGTAGGATTCAACAGCAGCTGGAATAAAGCCACGCCCTGAGGAGACAGCACTGTCGCCCATGACTTCGGTCGCTTTGTAGGTCATGTTTGTTAAACAGACTTTAATTTCTTTCTTGCAAATCACCTGAGAATTTTTATTTTTCATTATCATTTTTGAAAAGCAGCCTTTCTATCTTTTCCATTAAGCTACGTTCTCAGTAACAGGCACTTTCTCTTGCTCAGTCTGCAGAATATGTTAGAGATGCACAATGGCCACCTGTCCACAGAGCTCCTCCAGCGCACAGAGCCACCAAGGCCACTGGCCCCACAGGTGACATTCTGACTCCATCTCCTAATGGTGGCAGGAGGCCTTCCAGGGGCAGAGGTGAGCACGCTTCTCCTGGCTTAAAATCAAACATAACAAACCCAACTAATCAATATAACTTCCCAACACTTGTGCTGACCCATCTTCCCCCTATCCTCCCACACACATCCTGCCCCACCACCAAGAAAAAACACTTCCCGTATGGAATTTGTGCAGGGGCATGGGGAATAATCCCTCCAAAAAGTAATGTAAGAAAGATTTCCAATGTCGGATAGGATGTATAAAGTCAAAACAGATCAAGCTTACCATTGTAACAACTAGAAAAATTGGATAAAGTAAAACATTGCATATTTTAAAAATATACTAGAGAGGCATATATGCAAAGAAGCCTAAGAGAATGACACTCCAAAGAAGGATAAGCTCTTCTGAGGTGACCAGAGACCAGCACCACTCACTTCTGCATCTGGGGGTCAGGGTGTAGGTGAGCAGGGAACTTGGCATGGTTAAGGAGAACCAGTGGATGGACTGGAATCTGTGGAAGCCCAAGGTACAGAATGAATTTCCCCCCTAATTTATTCTTCCCAAAAGAATTAGCTGAGTGTGACAGAAACACCAGAGCGGGCATCTAGGAACCAAGCAGGTCAAAGAGGGAAACAACGGGACTGTTGAGCACGCAGAGCTTGCGGAGGACAGCACCTCGCACACACGGGCCAGAGCTCACGCTCAATGAATTCCAGCAGAGTTAATTAAAATTAATCTAATGTGTAACCCAGACCTGGAATGGCTCAAGGCCTAATTAGACCAGAGTGACTAGCCCTTTATCCTAGCTACCTGACAAAGTGTGGTTCTTTTGGGGAGAAAATAATATTTATTCCTGGGCTGTTTCCACACCTTTGCAATTGTGAATTGCGCTGCTATAAACATTCGGGTGCAGGTGTCTTTTTCATAGAGCAATTTTTGTTCTTTGGGGTAGATGCCCAGTAATGGGATTGCTGGATCAAATGGTCCATCAATACATGAGTGGATTAGTAAAATGTGGTATATGTATACCATGGAGTACTATTCAGCTTTAAGAAACAATGGTGATATAGCACCTCTTGTATACTCCTGGATAGGGTTGGAACGCATTCTACTAAGCGAAGTATCCCAAGAATGGAAAAACAAGCACCACATGTACTCACCATCAAATTGGTAGTGACTGA